>CM065387.1:14317500-14562500 GCA_033060915.1 Euryodendron excelsum | reverse complement strand
CTTTTGACACTAATTTTTTTTTAAAAACCATTCCAAACCGGGTATTATATATTTTTCAACCCATACAATACCAACAGTGTAACTGGTGAAGTTAAAATTTTGGGCACTGATACCGCCAATCTACACGTGTTTGCCAAAGGAGCCCCCATACGTCTCTATTCTGTAACAGCCGGTTGTGTTAACATCCATTTAAATTACATCGGCCCAATAATTACGAAAATTACAGGAGGGAAGAGAGAGAGAAGGCAGCCGCAGGATATCGGTCCGAACAAACAAACACTCGTCCACCGGGGGCTCTCCACTCCGATCAGATCGGGCCATTTTGTCTGCAAATAAGGGTTTTGCCTTGGCCAATTCGTCCCAAAAATTTTCAAAATTTCAAATCTCATTGACTGTTAGTTAAACCCCTACTATTGATTGATCAAATGTTCCTGTAATGGTTCATTCAAATTGTTTTCTGTACGTCCGTTGATCTGAATTGGGTTCTCCCATCTAAGTTTTGTTTCTGGTGTTTTGATGGCGATTTGCGAACGGTTAGGTTCAGTTTGTAAAAATTGATGAGCCGTAGGAGCTTTGAGGTTGTGATTTGTGTGCATTTGAATGGCGTCGGCTCAGGTTTTACCGAGTTCGGCGGCTTCGGCGAGGAAGCAAGAGCATTTGGAAGCTGGAAAGCGACGGGTATGGTTTAATCTCCAAATTTGATTGTTCCAATGTGCATGCTGATGTGGGTTTATTATGCTTTCCATGAAAATGTTCAAATGGGTAGTCTTTGTTTAGGTTCTCAGAGTTTTATTATTTTGTCAGTTATGGATAGTTTTGTAGCGAAGATGGATAACATCTGTGATATATGGACATTGAAGGCTGCTGGGTCTGCTGATTTGAAGAAATATCGGGCCTTTTACGAAAATAGGTTTATTTTAATCAATATATATATTAAACCGGGGTTAAAATTTGAATATTTACAAAACAATAGTTAAGCGTTATTATGGATGACGTTTTTTCAAAGAGTGTCAAATCTAATGACGCTTTCCATTTAAAGATGAAATTTAGAAATAACCAAGCGAAAAGTGTCATCTCTAATGATGTTTTCAAGGCTGCACCAAAATCATCAAAGAAAATGACGTTTTCAATTGAAATATAAAAACGTCAACAAGAATGACGTTTTCGTACCAGCAATTTTTTTTTTTGGGCTATTTGACGTTGAACGAACTCCTTCACTACTAACTCCGTGACCGGGACTCCGTTCGACGCACTGTCAGCGCCTGCAGCTGTAGTTCGCTGAGGCGGTGCTGCGTGTCGAGTTTCGCGTCGAACAGAGGCCGTTTGCAAGATTTGACATCCCGAACCTCGATTTCCAAGTTTTTCAAATCGCTAAGTCTCCGGGGGGAAAAAATGTAGTAACTCCTCCACCGGGACTCCATTCGACGCGCCGTCAGCGCCCACAGCTGTAGTTTGCCGAGGCGGTGCTTCGTGTCGAGTTTCGTGCCGAACGGAGGCCGTTTGCAAGATTTGGCATTTCGGAATCCCGATTCTCAAGTTTTTCAAATCGCCAAGTCTCCGGAGGGGAAAAATTCAGTAACTCCTCCGCTGGGACTCCGTTTGACGCGCCGCCAGCGCCCGCAGCTGTAGTTTGCCGAGGCAGTGCTTCATGTCGAGTTTTGTGCCGAACGGAGGCCGTTTGCCAGATTTGGTATCCCCGAACTCCGATTCTCAAGTTTTTCAAATCGCTAAGTCTCCGGAGGAAAAAAATGCAGTAACTCCTCCACCGGGACTCCATTCGACGCGCCGTCAGTGCTCGCAGTTGTAGTTTGTCGAGGCGGTGTTTCATGTCGAGTTTCGCGCCGAACGGAAGCCGTTTGCAAGATTTGGCATTACGAACCCCGATTCCTTTTCAAATCGCTAAGTCTCCGGGGGAGAAAAATGCAGTAACTCCGTGATCGGGACTCCGTTTGACGTGCCGTCAGCGCCCGCAGCTGTAGTTTGCCGAGACGGTGCTTCGTGTCGAGTTTCGTGCCGAACTGAGGCCGTTTGCAAGATTTGGCATCCCCGAACCTCGATTTTCAAGTTTTTCAAATCTCTAAGTCTCCGGGAGAAAAAATGCAGTAACTCCTCCACCGGGACTCCGTTCGACGCGCCGTCAGCGCCCGCAGCTGTAGTTTGCCGAGGCGGTGCTTCGTGTCGAGTTTCGTGCCGAATGGAGGCCGTTTGTAATATTTGGCATCTCCGAACTCCGATTTTCAAAATTTTCAAATCGCTAAGTCTCCGGGGGACAAAATGCAATAACTCCGTGATCGGGACTCTGTTTGATGTGCCGTCAGCGCCCGCAGTTGTATTTTGCCGAGGCGGTGCTTCGTGTTGAGTTTCGTGCCGAACGGAGGCCGTTTGCAAGATTTGGCATCCCTAAACCCCGATTCCCAAGTTTTTCAAATCTCTAAGTCTCCGGGGGAGAAAAATGCAGTAACTCCTCCATCGGGACTCTGTTTGATGCACCGCCAGCGCCCGCAGCTGTAGTTTGCCGAGGCGGTGCTTCGTGTCGAGTTTCGTGCCGAACGGAGGCCGTTTGCAAGATTTGGCATTCCCGAACCCCGAGTTTCAAGTTTTTCAAATCGCTAAGTCTCCGGCGGAGAAAAATGCAGTAACTTCATGACCGGGACTTCGTTTGACACGCCGTCAGCGCCCGCAGCTGTAGTTTGCCGAGGCGGTGTTTCGTGTTGAGTTTCGTGCCGAACGGAGGCCGTTTGCAAGATTTGGCATCTCCGAACCCCGATTTTCAAGTTTTTCAAATCGCTAAGTCTTCGGCGGAGAAAAATGCAGTAACACCGTGATTGGGACTCCGTTTGACGCGCCGTTAGCGCCCGCAACTGTAGTTTGCCGAGGTAGTGCTTCGTGTCGAATTTTGCGCTGAACAGAGGCCGTTTGCAAGATTTGGCATCCCCGAATCCCGATTCCCAAGTTTTTCAAATCGCTAAGTCTCCGGGAGAGAAAAATGCAGTAACTTCTCCACCGGGACTCCGTTCGATGCGCCGTCAGCGCCCGCAGCTGTAGTTTGCCGAAGCCATGTTTCATGTCGAATTTTGCGCCGAACAAAAGCCGTTTGCAAGATTTGGCATTGCGAACCCCGTTTCCTTTTCAAATCGCTAAGTCTCCGGGGGGGAAAAATGCAGTAACTCCGTGACCGGGACTCCATTTAAAGTGTCATTAGCGCCTGCAGCTGTAGTTTGGTGAGACGGTGTTTCGTGTCGAGTTTCATGCCGAACTGAGGCCGTTTGCAAGATTTGGCATCCCCGAACCCTGATTTCTAAGTTTTTCAAATCGCTAACTCTCTGGCAGAGAAAAATGCAGTAACTTCGTGACCGGGACTCCGTTTGACACGCCGTCAACGCCCGTAGCTGTAGTTTGTCGAGGCAGTGCTGCGTGTCGAGTTTTGCGCCGAACGGAGGCCGTTTGAAAGATTTAGCATCCCCGAACCCCGATTTTCAAGTTTTTCAAATCGCTGAGTCTCCGGGGGGAAAAATGTAGTAACTCCTCCACCGGGACTCCGTTTGACGTGCCGTCAGCGCCCGCAGCTGTAGTTTGCCGAGGCGGTGCTTCGTGTCAAGTTTCGCGCCGAACGGAAGCCGTTTGCAAGATTTGGCATCGCGAACCCCGATTCCTAAGTTTTTCAAATCGCTAAGTCTCCAGGGGGAAAAATGCAGTAACTCCGCGACCGGGACTTCGTTTGATGTGCTGTCAGCGCTTGCAGCTGTAGTTTGCCGAGGCGGTGCTTCGTGTTGAGTTTCGTGCCGAATGAAGGCCGTTTGTAAGATTTGGCATTCCCGAACCCTGATTTTCAAGTTTTTCAAATCGCTAAGTCTCCGGCGGAGAAAAATGCAGTAACTCCTCCACCGGGACTCCGTTTGACGCGCTGTCAGCGCTCGCAGCTATAGTTTGTCGAGGCGGTGCTTCGTGTCGAGTTTCGTGCCGAACGGAGGCCGTTTGTAAGATTTGGCATCCTCAAACCCTGATTTTCAAGTTTTTCAAATCGCTAAGTCTCCAGTGGAGAAAAATGCAGTAACTTCGTGACCGGGACTCCGTTTGACGCTCTGTCAGCGCCCGCAGTTGTAGTTTGCCGAGGCGGTACTTCGTGTCGAGTTTCGTGCCGAACGGAGGTTGTTTGCAAGATTTGGCATCCCCGAACCCCGGTTTCCAAGTTTTTCAAATCGCTAAGTCTTCGGCGGAGAAAACTGCAGTAACTTCGTGACCGGGACTCCGTTTGACGCGCTGTCAGCGCCTACAGCTGTAGTTTGCCGAGGCAGTGCTGCGTGTCGAGTTTTGCGTCGAACGGAGGCCGTTTGCAAGATTTGGCATCCCCGAACCCCGATTCCCAAGTTTTTCAAATCGCTAAGTCTCCGGGGGGGAAAAATGCAGTAACTCCTCCATCGGAACTCTGTTCGACGCGCCGTCAGCGCCCGCAGCTGTAGTTTGCAAAGGCGGTGCTTCATGTCGAGTTTCGCTCCGAACGGAAGCCGTTTGCAAGATTTGACATTGCGAACCCCGATTCCTTTTCAAATCGCTAAGTCTCCGGGGGGGAAAAATGCAGTAACTCCGTGACCGGGACTCCGTTTGACGTGCCGTTCGCGCCCACATCTGTAGTTTGCCGAAACGGTGCTTCGTGTCCAGTTTCGTGCCCAGTTTCGTGCCAAACTAAGGCCGTTTGTATGATTTGGCATCCCCGAATTCCGATTTTTAAGTTTTTCAAATCGCTAAGTCTCCGGCGGAAAAAAATGCAGTAACTCCGTGACAGGGACTCTGTTTGACGCGCCGTCAGCGCCCGCAGCTGTAATTTGCCGAGGCAGTGCTGCGTGTCGAGTTTTGCCCCGAACGGAGGCCGTTTCCAAGATTTGGCATTCTCGAACCCCGATTCTCAAGTTTTTTAAATCGCTAAGTCTTCGGGGGGGAAAAATACAGTAACTCCTCCACCGGGACTCCGTTTGACGCGCCGTCAGCGCCCGCAGCTGTAGTTTGCCAAGGCGGTGCGTCATGTTGAGTTTCGCGCTGAATGGAAACCCTTTGCAAGATTTGGTTTCGCGAACCCCTATTCCTAAGCTTTTCAAATCGCTATGTCTCCGGGGGAAAAAAATGCAGTAACTCCGTGACCGGGACTCCGTTTAACGTGCCATAAGCGCCCGCAGCTGTAATTTGCTGAGACGGTGCTTCGTGTCGAGTTTCGTGCCGAACGGAGGCCGTTTGCAAGATTTGGCATCCCCGAACCCCGATTTTCAAGTTTTTCAAATCGCTAAGTCTTCGGCGGAGAAAAATGCAGTAACTTCGTGACCGGTACTCCGTTTAACGCGCCATCATCGCCCACAGCTGTAGTTTGCCGAGGCAGTGCTGCGTGTCGAGTTTTGCGCCGAACGGAGGCTGTTTGCAAGATTTGGCATCCCCGAACCCCGATTCCCAAGTTTTTCGAATTGCTAAGTCTCAGAGGGGGAAAAATACAGTAACTCTGCGATCGGGACTCCGTTTGACGTGCCGTCAGCGCCCGCAGCTGTAGTTTGCCGAGGCAGTGCTTCGTGTTGAGTTTCGTGCCGAACGGAGGTCGTTTGCAAAATTTGGCATCCTCGAACGCCGATTTTCAAGTTTTTCAAATCGCGCTGTCTTCGGCGGAGAAAAATGCAGTAACTCCGTGACCGGTACTTCGTTTGACGCGCCGTTAGCGCCCACAGCTGTAGTTTGCCGAGGCGGTGCTTCGTGCTGAACGGAGGCCGTTTGCAAGATTTGGCATCCCCGAACCCCGATTTTCAAGTTTTTCAAATTGCTAAGTCTCCGGTGGAGAAAAATGTAGTAACTCCGTGACCGGGACTTCGTTTGACGCGCCATCAGCGTCCGTAGCTGTAGTTTGCCGAGGCGGTACTTCGTGTCGAGTTTTGTGCTGAACGGAGGCTGTTTGTAAGATTTGGCATCCCCGAATCCCGGTTTCCAAGTTTTTCAAATCGCTAAGTCTTCGGCGGAGAAAAATGCAGCAACTCCATGACCGGGACTCCGTTTGATGCGTCGTCAGCGCCCGCACCTGTAGTTTGTCGAGGCAGTTTTATGCGTGTCGAGTTTTGCGCCGAACGGAGGCCGTTTGCAAGATTTGGCATCCCTGAACTCCGATTCTCAAGTTTTTTAAATCGCTAAGTCTTCGGGGGGGAAAAATGCAGTAACTCCTTTGCCGGGACTCCGTTCGACGCACCGTCAGCGCCCACAGCTATAGTTTGCCGAGGTGGTGTTTCGTGTCGAGTCTCGCGCCGAACGGAAGCCGTTTGCAAGATTTGGCATTGCGAGCCCCATTTCCTTTTCAAGTCGCTAAGTCTCCGGGGGGAAAAATGCAGTAACTCCGTGACCGGGACTCCGTTTGACGTGCCGTCAGCGCCCGCAGCTGTAGTTTGCCGAGACGGTGCTTCGTGTCGAGTTTCGTGCCGAACTGAGGCCGTTTGCAAGAGGTGGCTTCCTCGAACCCTGATTTCTAAGTTTTTCAAATTGCTAAGTCTCCAGTGGAGAAAAATGCAGTAACTCTGTGACGGGGACTCCGTTTGACGCGCCGTCAGCGCCCGCAGTTGTAGTTTGCCGAGGCAGTGCTACGTGTCGAATTTTGCGCCGAATGGAGGCCGTTTGCAAGATTTAGCATCCCCGAACCCCGATTTTCAAGTTTTTCAAATCGCTAAGTCTTCGACGGAAAAAAAGGCAGTAACTCCGTGATCGGGACTCTGTTTGACGCGTCGTCAGCGCCCGCAGCTGTAGTTTGCCGAGGCGGTGCTTCGTGTCGCGTTTCGCGCCGAACAGAAGCGGTTTGCAAGATTTGGCATCGCAAATCCCGTTTTCCAAGTTTTTCAAATCGCTAAGTCTCCGGCGGAGAAAAATGCAGTAACTCCGTGACCGGCACTCCGTTTGACGCGCCGTCAGCGCCCGCCGCTGTAATTTGCCGAAACAATACTGCGTGTCGTGTTTTGCACCGAAAGGAGGCCGTTTGCAAGATTTGGCATCTCGGAATCCCGATTCTCAAGTTTTTCAAATCGCCAAGTCTCCGGAGGGGAAAAATTCAGTAACTCCTCCGCTGGGACTCCGTTTGACGCGCCGCCAGCGCTCGCAGCTGTAGTTTGCCGAGGCAGTGCTTCATGTCGAGTTTTGTGCCGAACGGAGGCCGTTTGCCAGATTTGGCATCCCCGAACTCCGATTCTCAAGTTTTTCAAATCGCTAGGTCTCTGGAGGAAAAAAATGCAGTAACTCCTCCACCGGGACTCCATTCGACGCGCCGTCAGTGCTCGCAGCTGTAGTTTGTCGAGGCGGTGCTTCATGTCGAGTTTCGCGCCGAACGGAAGCCGTTTGCAAGATTTGGCATTGCGAACCCCGATTCCTTTTCAAATTGCTAAGTCTCCGCGGGGAAAAATGCAGTAACTCCGTGACCGGGACTCCATTTGACGTGCCGTCAGCGCCCGCAACTGTAGTTTGTCGAGACGGTGCTTCGTGTCGAGTTTCGTGCCGAACTGAGACCGTTTGCAAGTTTTGGCTTCCCCGAACCCCGATTTTCAAGTTTTTTAAATTGCTAAGTCTCCGGCGGAGAAAAATGCAGTAACTCTGTGACCGGGACTCCGTTTGACGTGCCGTCGATGCCCACAGCTGTAGTTTGCCGAGGCAGTGTTGTGTGTCAAGTTTTGTGCCGAACAGAGGCCGTTTGCAGGATTTGGCATCCCCGAACTCCGATTTTCAAGTTTTTCAAATCGCTAAGTCTTCGGGGGGAAAAATGCAGTAACTCTTCCACTGGAACTCCGTTCGACGCGCCGTCAGCGCCCGCAGCTGTAGTTTGCCGAGGCGGTGCTTCGTGTCGAGTTTCGTGACGAACGGAGGCCGTTTGCAAGATTTGGCATTCCCGAACCTCGATTTTCAAGTTTTTCAAATCGCTAAGTCTTCGGCGGAGAAAAATGCAGTAACTCTGTGACCGGGGCTCCATTTGACCCGCCGTCAGCGTCCGCAGCTGTAGTTTGCCGAGGCGGTGCTTCTTGTCGAGTTTCGCGCCGAACAGAAGCGGTTTGCAAGATTTGGCATCGCAAATCCCGATTTTCAAGTTTTTCAAATCGTTAAGTCTCCGACGGAGAAAAATACAGTAACTCCGTGGCCGGGACTCCGTTTGACTCGCCGTCAGTGCTCGCAGCTGTAGTTTGCCGAAACAGTACTGCGTGTTGTGTTTTGCGCCGAAAGGAGGCCGTTTGCAAGATTTGGCATCCCGGAACCCCGATTCTCAAGTTTTTCAAATCGCCAAGTCTCCGGGGGGGAAAAATTCAATAACTCCTCTGCCAGGACTCCGTTTGACGCGCCGTCAGCGCTCGCAGCTGTAGTTTGCCGAGACAGTGCTTCATGTCGAGTTTTGCGCCGAACGGAGGCCGTTTGCCAGATTTGGCATCCCCGAACCCCGATTCCTAAGTTTTTCAAATCGTTAAGTCTCTGGAGGCGAAAAATGCAGTAAGTCCTCTGCCGGGACTCTGTTCGACGCATCGTCAGTGCCCCCCACTGTAGTTTGTCATGGCAGTGCTTCATGTCGAGTTTCGCGTCGAACGGAGGCCGTTTAGAAGATTTGGCATACCCGAACCGCGATTCCCAAGTTTTTCAAATTGCCAAGTCTCCGGGGGAAAAAATACAGTAACTGCTCTGCCGGGTCTCCGTTCGATGCGCCGTCAGTGGCTGCAGCTGTAGTTTGCCGAGGCAGTGCTTCATGTCGAGTTTCGCGCTGAACGGAGGCCGTTTGCAAGATTTGGCATTTCCGAACTCCGATTCTCAAGTTTTTCAAATCGCTAACTTTCCGGGGGAAAAAAATGCAATAACTTCTCCGTCGGGACTCCGTTCGACGCGCCGTCAGTGTTACAATTGTAATACTCAGAAATGTTTCAAAATATGATCATATATTACTTAAAACTAATAACATATACACGAGTTCTGTACAAAAAAATATATAATATCTGTCGAATGACCACAAGAGAGCATATAAAATACATCTTATGTTCCACATGCGGGTGCTCGTCTAGGTCTCTTGCTCCTGCGATATACAATGGGGAGCGCTGTGGATGCCTCAGCCTTTAGGACCACATGTCTTACAACCGCCTCATCACCGTCTGTGGTCGGTGCTGGCTTCTCCTGGGTAATCTGTGAGACCTGTGTCTGCTCATCTCCACCTACCCCCTGCTGGGCCTGTATCTGTGCAGGTGATACCTCATCTATCTGTGGGTGCACATCCCCAACTGTCGCCTCATCTGCCTGTGAAGTTGATGGTGGGTGCTCCTGAGTGATCTGTGAGTCCCACTCTGGTGGTGGAGGTGAATGGTGCACTGTCTCATCATCTACCCCAAAAAGATCTGATGACGGGCCGGTGAACATTGGTACGATGACTCTATCCAAAACCGTAGTAGCTATCATCCTACGGAACTCGTGCATCTCAGATCCATCATTTGCCTGTCCTGTATCTCTCCATCTACCTCTGCCTCTGCCTCTCTCTCTGCCTCTACCTCTGCGCGGAGGTCTCGCGCGTCCTCTCCCACTGCCAATCGGCTGTGGCTGAATTGCCTGTGCCATAACGTCGCCCCCGGATGTAGACGGTGCCGATGAATCCTGATGATACTGTACCGGGGACGCACGATGATAAGGGGCCGTCAAAGGATCTGGTTGAATGTAAGCTGTGGACGGCCCCACATCAGTGGACTGTAATGGCACCTGACTGGATGAAGATGGACCCACCGGAGTACAAGGGTCGACTATATCTGCCCGGGGTGCCACTAGAACGGGAGATGGTACGGCTGCATCAGTAGGTACGGCTGCATCAGTAGGTACGGCCTCTGACTGGTGTGTCACCTGACTGGACATAGAAGGCCCTGCTGTGGGAGGCGATGGAGCTACAGGAGTGGAAGGGCCAGCTCTATCTGATGGGGGTGGAACTGCAGCGGGGGGCGGCATGGCTGGATCAGCAGGTACAACTGCATGTATACCGTAATCCTCTCGTATAATGTGCAGGGTCGTGTCACACATGTCACGGATGAACACTAGTGTCTCTAAACCTGCATCAGCATCGTATTCGCGAATGGTGTCAGCCGCCCGCTGCTGCATAAGGGTGATACATTGGGCCTGTAACGCAATAAATCATAACGAAGACCATATTAGAAACATCCAAAATAAATATATTTATTTTATTCAATAGTATTATAGTATATTTTATTAAATACTCTTATCAAAATATCGTGTCTCCCCCCTACTCCAAGGTAGCCAGCCAAAGGCCTGTGCGCCGAATTCCCCATCAAGGGGCGCGTGATAGATCGGTATCACCCTATATATGGGTCGTGGCGTGACATAGGCTCCTCTGTAAGGTCACCGACAATAATGTGCTGCTGTCGCTCTCTCCATCTAGTGACAAAAATATTATGGAGCTGCAACCAATCTGTGTCAGGCCTACCCTGCCTATCTATGCTATGAAGACCAATATCAGTGTCGGGGATTGTAGGTATGCCCTGACGACGACCAAACTGTCGAAAAACACGACTAGGCAAATGCCACTCCACCACATCAAAACATTTAAGTGGAGCCTCAGCCATCCATATGTCACTCCTAGCACGACAATAATCGGGGAGGGTATCGATGATCTCACCGTGCCGACCATAAGGCTACCACACAAACTAAATCATGCAATATAAATGTCAGCTTACGAGATAAATAGTTAATACTGTACTTAGTTTACGTAATGTTAGGAAAAAAAATGTAAGCACTTAAAAGCATACCTCATCATCTCTCAAACGATCAAACTGGTCTCTATACACTGCAACAACGTGGGTGGGGACTTTATCCAGTGCAAACTTACTCTTCCACCTTTTTTCGAAACAATACAAAATATAGTTAGATAACATACAAAGTTAAATAGTAATTGCACATTTCGTAACTAAGTTTTTATTTTTTTATAAGTACAATACTTAGCACCCCACGGGCCAGCGAGTAGGTGCTGCTGATCTCCAATGTCTAGCGGCTGCTGTCCAAGAGTCGGTACAACACGCCGACGTGGACTAATGCTAGGGAATCTCTCCCAGGCCCATATCTATTACACAAATAGCAGAATATAACGAATAATGCCCTATAAAAAGTCATAAAGATATAACATTTCCTATAACGACCACGTACCTGTAGCAACACCAAAATACCTCCTATATCCTTCGTGTCAGTCTTAGTCGCCCGACACATCATCCGATAAAGTACGGCAAGGGCTGCCGCACCCCAACTATATCACCCAGCCGGATCGAAATCTCTAAGGAATGGTAGATACATCAACTTCACCAAGTTCTGTGACTTATCTGGCAATACTAACCCCCCAGTGAGCTGCATGATATATGCCCTAGCATAGTACTGTACAGTCACCTCGTCAGCATCGTCTGGCAACTGCTGAAATATGGTAGATAGCCACGATAGCCTAAGACGGCCACCACTGAAATCCTGGATGTTGGGCTCAGCGCCCAACAACTCTCGGCAAATCTGCTGCCAATGCTGTACGTCACCCCCACCATCTAAGCCTCCAATCGGCTGACCATCAACAGGCAGGCCCACTAACACAGACACGTCTTGTATTGTCACGGTGGCCTCTCTAACTAGCAAGTGAAATGTATGAGTCTCCTGGCGCCACCTCTCGACCAAGGCTGTGATAAGTGGATGATCAAGCTGAATATAACTAACCCGGTACAGCCCGTAGAAATCGGCACGCATCAAGTACGGAAGTATCTAAGGGGATAATGGTCTAGCCCAGCATGCGGCGTCATTATGACGACAATGAAGCACCTAGTCACACTGTAAGAAGAAATAATGAGAAAATAACTAAACAAATATATAACAAGAAAAATGTAATATTTGCCAATACGAAGTCACAAACCTGCTGACCCGTCCATATAATAGAGGACTTGTGATGCTCCTGTAAAGTGAGAACTGATGGGTCAACTGGTCCGGGTAGTCCAACCACGTCTATATCCATAAGAGCTGTGATGTACACATACTATAAAGTTAGCTAAAAATGACTGAGAATTAACTACAATAATGCAAATAGATAAAAAAATAAATTAGAAAAAAGTTATACGAATAAATGCTAATAACCAACAAGTAAATGGTGATAACAATATTACAAATGTCATCTACGAACAATGTCATTGGACAGTGTTGATAACCATCAAGTAAAATCCAGTGGACAATGTTTAATACAATAATGTATAGTTCATGGGGTATTACGAATTTATATAAATAATGGCCCCATCATCTACGAACAACGCCTCATCATCTTTCACTTTCTCATTTACTCACTGTCATTGAAAATAGCTCCAGAAATTGACTTGACAAGTATTTATTGTTAAGGTCTTTCAAGCTTCACGTGAAGCCTGAAAAGGAATGTACCATACTCTATGGTGTAAATCGATTTTAAGAATCACGTGAACCCATTATAGGCATTGCACCGCACCTGGTCATGCTGTAGCAATTGACATGACAAGTCACGAGGGGTTAATGGAAGTCTGAAGTAAAAGATGAGATCACAAGTGTTAAGTATGAATCTATTGCACTATACGAAACACTTCATGTGAACCACTGAGTCCAAAACGAAGACATTGTCCTCCACATATTGGCATCAATTGGATAATCAATTACAGGCTTCACGTGAAACCATTATAGCCTATATAAGTTGTGTGAAAACGTCAATAAGTCATAAACCTCACCCACACCTACAAAGATGTCGAAGCGAAAAGGGTTTTTCGGTCCGTCGTCCAGTCGTACAGTCCCAGGCGACGAGACACACTCAAACAATCAAACTTTGTTGGACTTCCTTAGGGTGGGTACGTACACGGATGCAATCGGTAACAAATGGTATAGCCGAAAACGTCTATTTCACAACAAACCTATCGTAATGCACGATACGACGGGTCCGGTTAGCCACATATTCATTGGCGAGGCTTCCCAACGACCACCCCGCGGTGTGACAGACGACTAATGCAACAGGTTGAGGTTGCCGTGGGAAGACTTACTTGATAAACGACGTGAACAAGAGATGTATTGCCGATGGCATGATCTTCATGTCCCAAAGGCTCGTTCAGCTAAGGTGTGGGGCAGTTTGTCATATTCAAGTAGTAAGGTCATAAAAGCGCTCGAACGCGAGATTAATCAAATGCAACGAAGGTTGGATAGGTATCATTTTACAGAGCATGCAAAGAAAGAATGTGCTGATCCAACACAATGAATAATAGACATTATTGAAGATTCGTTGCTGATATTTGACCCAGAACTTTCGAACTTCTCAGAAGAAGAAGGCGACGATGACTATATTAACTATCTACCTAGTAGTCTTTCGGTTGCTGGAAAACCACTTTGCTGTTACGAACATGGTCCATAAAGCTTATTCATGTTTTTAGTTAAGTTTGGTGTGAAGTTAGTTAATATGTAACGGTACTATTTGCCATCTTATGTTCCATATAACATATCGATGTAGTGGTTATATTTAAGATTTTCTGTTTCGTGTAATATGAGTCCATGTTATTCTAAGTCCATGAATGCATAGAGACAACAGAACTACCATTACATAACAAACTAAATTACATCCATAACAAAATACAGTTACTTAAGGTGTCCAAAATACATTAAGGTGTCCAAACAATAACTACTACTAAGCCACTCGCCGAAGCCTCTCCGGACATTTTCGCTTGTCATGGCCAATTTGTTGACAAAGACTGCAGTGATAGTTGTGCTTTTGCCTAGAGGTGTCCATTTCATTGCGAATACGGGCCGTTTTGGGCCGACCGGGCTTGGGATTCAGTGATCGCAAACGGCCTGTATTGGGGAGCAACGTCGGCATACTACTCAAGGGCCAGTAATCTTCATCGGGCATTGGGCTATAATTAGAATCCCAAATGCGTAGGTATACATCAATTCTGTACTCTGGCGTCACCAAGTAAAACGGATCGACGCCTAAGTCCGCAGTGACAGCAAGCATGTGCGAACATGGATATTTGTTGATGATGTATTTTGAACAAGAACAGCTGGGCTGGTTAAGTCTTACAACGTGCTTGTGCCCACCCAGCATCCCGTGGTGTGTTGTTTTAACCTCGTATTCACCTTCTTGCTTGTGAACGAAATTTAAATCAATGTCATTGTCACAAAAATATTGGTCAGCATAAAAGTTATGGTAGCCCATTTACCTGTTAAACGCTCTCAACAAATGTGTATTTCCTTTGCACTGGTATTTTTCAATTTGTTTTTGTAGCTTGCGGCCATACCGCAAACCAGCAGTTCGATTCTTAATACACTCAATTCTCCTCTCGTCAAAATACTTAACAAGTCGGTAGAATGTAGTTTTCACACATGCCGTGATGGGCATATTCCGAGCATCCCTCAATACACTGTTAAATCCTTCAGATAGATTTATAGCCAAAATCCCCCACCTACGACCTCCATCATGTGCAAGTGTCCACTTTTCAGCCTCCATCTCTTGCAACCAATTTAATGCCTCTGGTTTAAGATCTTCAATCTCCTTCATGATCAAGTTGAACTTTCGAATTTGATGGCAACTACTAGCCCTCCATACCAAATCCATAAGTTTTGTGTTGCTGAATTTCTTGTTGAAGTTGCTACGGACGTGCTTGAGGCAATATCGATGATATCCAATTGGTCGCAAACGAGAATGTTTCCAGTACCGCGCAACAGCATTCAACAGGCCCCTGTGCCTATCAGATATCAACGTGATGCCCTCACGGTTAGGCACTACATGTCGTCTTAAGTTCTTAATAAACCATGACCACGACGCTGTAGTCTCTTCATCTACAATGGCAAAAGCAAGTGGTAAAATGTGTTGGTCGCCAGTTGATGCGGTAGCTACCAGCATCTTCCCAGTGTATTTGCCATTAAGGAAAGTTTCATCAATGCCGATAACAGGAGGGCAGTGAGCGAATCCATCGATGGCGGGTTTGAAAGCCCAGAACACATAATTAAACACCACCTCATCCGGGGTAGTTGACGGCAACACATTCCAGTCTACAACTATCCCAGTATTAAAGTCTGTAGTGCCGTCATGTACCGGGGAAGCTTCGTGTACGACTCGTCCCAATTCCCAAATATGACCTCAATGGCTCTTGTTTTTGCAAACCATGCCTTCCTGTAAGATACTGTGTGCTCCAATGCAGTTCGTACGGTGGTGATAAGCGATGCCACCTTCGTTTCCGCATCTGTCTGTACACAAACATCGACCACGTTCAAGTGTACATATAAACAACTCTCGTTTTAATTTTAAGTTACATTGGTTTAAAAGAAATATAGTTTATCTTAACTGAGTCCAGTATGACCGTCGTAATGAGATCAGTATCAATGTTATAGTGGTCCCTCTGCAATTTTGCAAACACACAATGATGTGGACCGGGATACGTTTTTACCCCAAAGAAACCATGTTTCTCTTTCTTTGAGGCTCGAAACCTCCAACTGCAATCATACTTGCACCTTACATCCCAAACCTTCTTGCCCGTTTCCACCACCACATACTCTTTTCTTTTCTTTACATTGTACATCTTTATTGCATACTTCACCGAATCTTTGTCTTTAAAGATCATCCTCTTTTTGAACTCTATGGTCTCCAGGGTTCATACGTGTCCACGACAATAAAGCTCCCGACTAGTTACGGTAGCGTCACCAACCCCCTCCAAGTTTGTGAAGAAAGGGATAGGAGTGTACCGTTCGGGTATACTAACTGAAGACGATGGCAGTTCACCAAATTCAGGCTCCTCATCATCAGATTCATCATCAGCCATTAGTTCAGCGTCAATGTCTTCGTCTACGACCAGATCAAGACCTGCACTGTCAGGTATGCATCTCTCAGCTCCATCACTAACCATATCAACGTACTCGTCAACAGGCTGGTGGAACCTGTCAACTGGGGATGTTGATAGGTGAATTGGAGATAGACGCTCAGCTCCTGAACTTGTACCAATGTCGTGTTGCATCTGTGATGCCCCGATTGTGTATGACCCATACGTTGGATAATATGGAAGTGGGGACATATCGGCATACTGTGAAGCCCTCCTGTAAGATTCTTGAGTTAGCATCCCAGTGAATGAGCCGGGAATGCCACTGTATGCCCCCTGAGTCAACATTCCAGTGAATGAGCCGGGAACATTGTATGCCCCATAACCTGAATACATCGGATCTGATTCATTCAACCTACTCGTTATGTTTTCTTTCTCTACGTACAGTTCAACATAATTTAGTGTGGGAAAACACGGCGGGATGTCCAACACACTATCTAAGGTCATGTCATCATTGATGGGCACCTTCTTGTAATAAATGAACCTCTCCCATTGTCTATGGGGATGTCTGCATATCAACTTCAAATGAATATTTTTCCTTTCATTTACAACTTTGGGTATAAGAAACTGTTCTAACTCTTCTAGTGTTATTCTGCGTTGTATAGTGTAAAACCCCTTCGCTTCGGTATCATATGATATGCCTTCGTCAAGGTCTTGTACTATTGTTCCCCCCCAATAGCACATCACCTTTACAGTACCCATTCAATCAACTTTACTGTAGGTAAACATATGAAATTAGTAGTTAAATAAAGCTTCAGTACAAGTTAGATGAAGTTATATAAAAATACACCCAGACAATATATTTCAAAATACAATGGGAATGTCCTCATTATTTTCGTCTTTCTTATAATATGGTACCATTATATTTTCAATTTTAACAATTTTTCTATTTTTAAACTTGGAACTCCTCGAGTTTTCAACCATTCCACTAATAGCTGCAATTTAACTACTTGTAGTTAGATTGTTAGAATAGCTAAAATTAAGAAGCTGCAATTTAACCTCAACAGTAGATTGTATAAGAAGTTATGTTGTAAAGCAAGTGAACATATGTACATCTTGCATTTTCCTTACAAATGAGGTTACATTTCATTTGAATTTTACAAAATAAGATTTACGGCATGCTACTTATCAATAGATATTATGATCATTTTAAACCTAACACTTCATTGGAAAGATATATTATCAACCATCACAATGAACAAGAGGAATTTTCTAACCTAAATACCTCGCATACTTAGTATGACCCAAAGTTATTAAGCTCTTGACATAATAAACATATAAGCACTCAGACTCATGGATTCAAATAGTCCACCATCACTGGCACCATTGTAGTATGTAGCAAAAAACTAACTCAAATAATTGGGATACGAAATTTAGTTATTATAAAACAGGTAAGACACAGTATTTAGTTATTATAAAACTAACTCAAATACATAACACTAACTCAAATAATTGGGATAGGAAATTTAAACCTCAGAAACCCAAGAGGATGATTTGCAATGAACAATAACTTATATCTTTCTTCTAGTCATTGCTAGTAGAGAATACTATCCTTTTCTTTTAGATCTTCATTATTATCATCACCATAGAAATATTAAATGAACAAACTAATGCTCTCATGAACAAACTAATGCTCTCATGGAAATCAGTTTGGAGACGAATAGAAGAGAGAGAGGGAGACGAATAGGTATCATTCCACTCATAAACCAAAAAATCAAAACATAATCGCTGTACCATTCCACTAATAGAAGAGAGAGAGGGAGACGAACATGTATCTAACGATGGAGGGTTTCGTCGTCGGGAGGGCTTCGTCGTCGTCGTTGTTGGCTGGAGAAGGGGTTGCGGCGCTGGTAGATGGGAAACGTAATGACGCTTTCGAACGAACTGAACATATATGACCTAAAAGCGTCAATATGTAAGACTATACTGTAAGTGAAAACGTCAATCTTATTGACGCTTTTCTCTCTGAACAAAAATCGTCAATATGATTGACGTTTTTAGTTTTAGCTTTTTAACGTATAACGTTGTTTCGATTGACGCTTTTACAAGCAAACGAAAAACGTCGTTTGCATTAACGTTTTACTTCTGTTTACGCAATTTTCTGAAATTCAAATCGAAATCGTTATTACGATTGACGCTATTTCTAAAACGTCATTCATATTGATGTTTAACCGTTCTTTCGTAAATATTGAAAAAGTGACCATAGTTTAATATATATTGAATAAAATAAATACCTTTTGGTAAATGGCCCAAGAAATATCAGTTGATCCACCTGCTTAATTTGATTACACACACACAACATAACGCACACATTTATGTATGTTTGTGAAATATTGTTGGACAATTGGGGAACCATATGTTCAGTTAGGCGTTTATACTTCGTTGGCGATTTGAGAACTTCTGTCTTTGGTGCTTTCACTATTGATTCAATTTTGCAAATGTTAGATTGATGGCTTAGAACACAACTGTAAATCTTAAGCATGAGCAAAAGATCTTAAGATCACACAATAAAGATTGCATGCAAAACCTAGGAGCTTTGCTGGAACACTAATAAGAAGTTGGCATTCCTTTTTTCTTTTTTTTTGACAAGTAAGTTGGCATTCCTTGATTGATGGGCAACCTAGAATTTGTTGCATGGACCATTCAAAAGAGTTCTGTTTGTTATTGGGGCTGCAAATGAGCCAGGTTTTGTCAAGTGTCAGGCTACTTGGGCTTGCTCAGCTGAAAATGGAAGTGTTCTGGATCAGCTTGCAGCTTGGATTGTTCAAGAGCAGTTAATGCTTGGCTCATAGAAACTTTCAGCATAGTTTAAAGCTGGAGTTTATTGTGAAACAATTATTTGTTTGAAAAGTCAAATCTGAAAAGTAAGACTGCTTTACACATCATTATGAGTAAGGATTAGAAAAATTCTGGCACAACATGCAACATGCGGTCAAAAATCTTCTCATTCATAACTAGATACTCTTGTGCAAAATTATGAATTACTGTTCAACCGGCGTGACACCGAGGGGACTTGGGGTTGACTCCCTTTGAATTTTTTTTATTAAACAACCTTCAAATTAGGGTTTGTGCTTGGTTCATTGATTATATAAACGAGCCCTTAATTGAGCGGAACGATAGAGATTTATTAGTTTGATTCATTTGCAATATTGGTTGTCGTATTGAGCTTCTGCATAGATGCTTATATATATATATATATATATATCTTAATAAACAGTCATGCTTTCCATATTAATGAAGAAGTTCAAATAGATAAAATCCCTACTTTGGGTTCCTGTACTTCCATAATTTTGGTGGGCAACCTGGATCCTATCATGCATCAGTGGGATTTTATAGACTTGCAAGAGGAGTGTTGATTGTCTTTATGGCTGGAAATGAGCTGATCTAGGTTGAGTATCAAGCTGCTTAGGTGTGGCTTCGCTGAAAAAAGGAAGTGTTAGTTCAAGCTTTGCTTGAGCTTGGTGCCTTTTGTTTGAGCTCTGTTCAGAGCTTGGCTTGTTTGTGAGCTGTTGAGGTAGATGCTGAAACAAACAGCATATCTGCAAGCTTTATTTTCATACATATAATGGAAAATTCAAATCAATAAACAAAACTTCAGTGTAGTGACATCGTGATGGAGTCGATGGTTGGAAATATTTTGATTCTGATACAACAGATGCAATGCAAATTTCCTCATATGCAAATGGACAAAGCCTCTTGCAAAATTACTAGTGAATTATCCATATTCATGACCTAAGCTTGGGTTTGTTCGGGCTTTGGCATCAGGTTCGTTAGGTACCTAGATGAGCTGCTACTGATGAATGGCTCGGCTTTGCAGCCCAAGTTGTGATTTGACTATCTACACTGTCATTTTATTGTGTTTCTTATGTCTCCCTTGAGGGCAGCCCCTGCCCCTAGAAGCAAATAACTCCTTGACCATGCAAGGCATAATCCACTCAACACCAAAAAGAGAGTATGATAATCCCCAAAGCTCTCTAGTCTTCGAGCATAGAGATGGTCATTGGCATCCTTGACTACATCCATGCACATTCAACACTGCTTAGAAAGAAATTTCCACCTTTTCCTCAATTTGCCAGTGTTTGATGGCCTCCCAAGACTCCAACTAGGCAAAAAGTGCCACCTTAGCGTAACCCTTCTTATGCGATTCTTTTGATGGATGCTCTTTTGGTAATTTGTTAAGCTTGCTATTGACGAGTCTTTATGGAAATTACTATAAGATTTTTCTTTTTCTTTTTTTACTTATCAAAAAGAAAGGTTTTTCATTTTTTTTAAAGGTTGTTAAAATAGCCTTTTCATTGAGATAGGCATCTGGGAAGCACAAACATTCCGTTTAGGGTGCCGTTTGCATGTTGGACAATTGTCAAACACACATACTCCTCGGACATGCCAATTGGTGTGCCCGATATTTTTTTAATACCTTTTTTAGTAGACACGTCACACGTCTTGGACACATTGGGGACAGGTGTGCCTTTTTGTTGCACACGTTTTGGGATATAGAGGAATTGAAATATTGTTGTTTAAAGTATTAAATGGAGTAGAATTTATAAATTTCACAAAATTCTTCAAATCCTTAATTTTTTAGTTATTTTATTATAATTGTGAACTTGTTTAGTCATTCTCATCTTGTTTATGATGGTTTATTGATGTTACGTTTTTATATATAGCGAAAAAACATATATCAAAATATTTTTCTGCCATATCCCTATCGTGTGTTTGTACTCTCAATTTTTGGAAATGCCATGTCTAGTGTCCGTACCCGTATCCATAGCCATACCTGTGTTCATATCCGTGCTTCTTGGATAGACATCTTAGCCCAGTTGGACAGCCTTGAAGAAGCTTCTTCAGTGGGGATAATTAACAAACTAGTTTTGTGGTGTGGTGAAAAGGACTTTTTAGCTTAGAGGGGCCTTCATCCATTGATTGCATCACTACTGCTTTGATTTTTTGGATCTTGGGTGGTTTTGTGTTTGGGGCATGCTTCTGATTTCTAGGTTGTTGTACTTTTGTTGTTGGGTCCATGGTTGTAATGATTACTCACACTTCGTGAAATTTGTTGTTTCCTATTATCAAATAAAATACTAGTCAATGATTGTTTTCTTATTTTGTACTCATCTCCATATGCATTTGCATTCCATTGAATGTGCTTTGGATGTATGACTCAAAATCTTTGTTGTTCAGTAATCTCCTTGTACCTGCTTTTGATTAATCTTTCCTCAAATAAATTGCTTTATTTTGGTGAACAAGCCAAATTATCTAATTTAATGCAGTCTGCTTTTATTTCGTCTTGTAGCTGGAAGAGTTCCGTAAGAAGAAAGCAGCAGACCGAGCCAAAAAGGTTGCATCTGCGGCTCCCCTTCATATTAGTAATGCTGATCAACCTGACAAGCAACCTGTAGACAGTCAACATGTAAGGCTTACAGATTCAAATGGTGCTGTTACATCTGATGGAGTTATTAGTGACGCAGGTGTTGAACCATCTCATGTTGCTATTGATAATGAAAGCAAAGCGATTGAGCTTGTCCAGACGAATGAGCTAGGTTCTAATGACATACATGCTACTCCTCCCTTGCCAATACACTCTTATAACGCATTTTCTGCAGAAGCAGTGTGGACACCTGCAAAGGATCTTGATAGTTATAATGAATCATGGCCTGCTGGAACAGTAAATGTGAATTATCACCCTCAGCCACAAGAGAAGGATAATGACTACGGCATTTCTGCTGGAACCTCAGGAAGACATGCGTATGGGATTGCAACTGACCAATCTATAGATTTTCATCCTCAAGTGATCGAGAAAATTGATTTCAATTCTGGTCACCCCAGTTATTATGGGTTGCAGGAAGCTCATCCAAAAGATAATGATAGTCATCTGAAAGATTACACAGTTGCAAGTCCTGCTACTTCTCATGTTATGGTTGCTAATGTCTCTCCTGAGAATTCTGGTGCTATCCTACTGCAAAACAAGTCTGGTTATACCGGCCCACTGGCTAGTGGCCTGATGTCCTCCTCATATGAAGGTAAGGTTGTTGTCAGTTTTTGTCTTTATTTTTACCCCTTTGCCTACATTTTGGTGGAAAATGCTGATTGCCATATGTTGTCCTCTATGGTAGATTCTATTCATCCTTCAACCAAAATCACAGACTCTTCTTTTGAAGTTGGGCGAAACATGCATGCTGGTCTGGAATCGACTAATATAATGAATTCTGATATAGGGGGAAGAAAGCTTAGTAACTCGGTTGGTCATTTTCCTAGTGGAAGCAGCACATCATTATGGCCGTATGAATCTCAATCTACTGCTTTCAGTTTTGATGTCAGAAGTTCATCTAATCAAGAACCATCGTATCCAGCTGTAGCTGAAACTAACACTAGGAGGTCTCGTCCATCTTTTCTTGATTCTATTAACATGCCAAGGTTTCCACTTACTGAACCAGGGAGGGGTGAATTATTTAGTTCAAAAGTTCATGACATGGATTTTGTAGCTTCATCTACTTCTGATAAATCATTTTCGGAGACTGAAACAATTCAACCTGTCTCAAAGTTGAGGGCTCCAAATGAAGCTAGTGCATATGAGCATTCTCTGACCTCATCAGTTTCTGCTGGAAATGGAGATGACATGTACTGGCATACTGTTAATGAGAACAGCAGGGAGACAAGACATATCTCTTATTCGCAAAAGCAGGATGAAGACTTTGCTGCTTTGGAACAGGTTCATATATTTCCTGCTACTGGAAGTTCTATTATATTGTTCTCATATAGGTTCTCTTTTTAGACTAAACCTCAAAAACAAAGTTCATCTAAAGATAATTATGCTGCTCAGTTGTGAGTTCCTGATGTCAATGTTAGTATGAGTGAATCTTTTGTAAAGGGCTTCTGTCATATATAAGTTCCTGAATACTAGCGTTAATAAGCAATGAAAAAGAGCCAAAAAATAGACATTAGTGTTGTGCACCAAATATTATTTGCTTGCTCTGTGTTGAGGGGGTTGGGCAAAGACAGCTTCAATAGTGTTCAAAGAAGGAAAGAGGGCTATCAGGCATTTTATATATTCTTACCCACAAGCACCTGCTTGGACTTATTTGGCCTAGAAATGTAAATAATGACTTTAGATGCCACCTATTTGGAGTTATATTTGTGGTTTTATGAGATCTCATATTTGATTCATGCACACTCACGTGTCAATATGATACTTTCTGTGACCAATTGGTGAATGTTGGTCTAGCTGATTCCATCACTTGGGTTGGCTACAAGGTTCCATCTTTTCTAATGCAAATACTTATTCTCTGTTCAGTCCAAAGCAATCATGTCCTTTTTAGGTCTGAGAATCTCTCCTTTTTGGCCTACCTCTTGTCCCCTAGCATCTTTAACTCGAATCGGCTCATTCTTTTGTACCATCCATTAGTTCATTTGCTTTGTACATAGGCAAACCATCTCAATTGACCTTTTGTTATTTTCTCTTTAGTTGATACCCTTCCAACTTCCCATTAATAAATTGTTTCCTGTTCTTATATTTTCTAGTAAAACCACTCATATGTCTCAAGATCCTCATTTTAGTTACCTCATTTTTTGAAGTGTTGTTTCTTAATAGCCCAACATTTTGAATTCTAAAACATAGCTAGCTACCTTATGGTTGTCTTACAGAAGCTTTCTGCAACTTGGTAGGAATTTGATGATCATAAGATATTTTTCATGCAGTTTTTAATATCGCCCATTCTTCTCTTAACTCTATGGGCAACATGTCCTTAGTTTTCTCTTTCTTGTGTATAATTGACCTGATACACTTGAAATGGCTACTCAGATATAGCCTCACCAAGTTTTACTTTCTCTTCTGAATTTGTAGTTATGCTAAAATTTCACTCTCTGTATGTTATCTTAGTCCAACATAAAACCTTCAAATTCTAAACTATTTTCCCCAAGCTCTACTTGGAATCCCTACTCTAGTTTCATCAATAAAACTATGTTGTCAACAAAGAACATGCACTAAGGTCATCTCTCTCTCTCTCTCTCCTTCCCCCCCACCTCCCTCTCTCCTCCCTCCTCCCGCGCTCCTCTTCCTCTCTCCTCTTTCCCTTTCCTCTCTCTAAGTCCAATTACTTAGGTCATCTTACAGATGAAAGCCAATGACTGAGCAATTTCTGGTAATTGAATCCTGTTTTCCACATTACATGCAAAATTGGGTACATATTATTAAAATCCTAAATATTATTATCAAGTAATTAATTTCGTGAAGTTATAACATGTTTGGATGATTCAACTTTGTGTAGGAGTGATGAACTCAAGAAAGTCCCTGAAGTAGTTAAACAACTAATTTAATGAAGTTCTGTAGTTATTGCACCACTCCCTTTTGTTGAAAACAACAAAAAAATTGAAACAATTCATAGCCCTAAAATCTGTCATCATAATTAATCAAAGATATTTACTTTCTTTTCCCTATGCATGGGCATTTTATGAGAAAAGATGGAGGCCTACTTTGAAGTTTTCTCTCTTTCTACAGTAGTAAGATAGTAACTGAGTGTTTGCCTGTTGGGCATCTGGCTTTCCGTGGAAACCCCATAACAATGAAAACCAGTTTGTTTGTTTTTTTTCCCTCTTTAATATGGGTGTTCAAATGTGTTTGAAACAGTAGAAATATAAACAAACAGATATAGCTGGTAATCTTAAGTATTTGCAGATTTCTAGATGCACAAGGATGAGGCAGGTTTCTGGCTGTGAGTTTTTATGTGCGATGTCGATAGAACAGCATATATGTGGCAGATGAGGAGTTAGAATTGGCCCAACCCTGGCAAGGGATGGAAATGTGCAAAATCTGATTGTGGTGAACTCATTTTTTCAGCAATTACCCTGTATTTGCATGCAACTCTTGAAGATCATAGAAGTGATAGAACTATAAGCTGTGGAGCTATAGTGGATTTGACTTGCCTTGATGGATTGTAATAGCTGTGCAGATCTCTTGTCAGAACTTAGTGCACATTGTTAGCTTCATAGTTTGTTTTAACAACTGCTCCAGAATTGGTCACTTTTTATTGGTAAAATACTTTGGAGTGCTTTCTTTTTTCTTTTTCTTTTTTTCCTCCTTTTTTTAGTTAAAATAGTTTATAGTTCTTGAGAAGGTGTTGTTCGGAAGTCACATATCAATCCTTTTGCTTCTACCCATGAACCAAAATAAAGGATACACTAGAAAATGTTTCTAGAGTTCCTGGCTGATGCACCTTGTTAAGGATATTGATCTCAATTTTCAATGGTTGATCTTCTACTCTTTCTAGGAAAAATAATAAAGCAACAGAATCATAGATGGAAAATTTTGCAATGTCAGAGTGAAAGCTACAACATTAGCCATTAAGCTTGTAAGTCCAAAATATCATTGTTATATTGTATCCAAAAAGAGAAGTTTGATATAGGTTTCAGTGGTGTACTGCATACTGATTGTATTAACTTAACCCAACTATGCCTTTTCCCAACTACTTGGGGTTGGTTTTATGGATTATGTTATTGCATTCCACTCTATCAAGGGCCTTAATCTCAGTTAAACTGGGACACTGATTGTGTTGGAAGCATTATTTAGGGTATTACTTCTGTCAGCAAGTTATATGGGCATTTGAACTTGAAAGTCTAGAATACCTGGGCATCTCGGAAACAGTAAAATAGAAAAATGCCTAGGGTTCTTAAAGGGTACGTGCTGTATTTTCTGGTGGGAAATAAATGATTCTATTCTATGTTTTGTTCCATTTTATGAGTAAGTTTTTTTTTATCCACTGTTATAGTCTCACTTTCTGATTCTATTTGTCTTTTTGTAGAGTTATATGTGAGGGTGGGCTAAACAGGGGCAATTTTTTTAGCTCCTGTATACTTTGCATCTACATGGGTTAGGCCCCTTTGGCCTTTCTCTGTGCTTGATATTTGCTAATCCAAGAGGGACCAAAAAACAAAGAGTTTCAGTATCTGAGGTTGGAGCTTTGGATATATCTTTGTCAACACCTATTTCTTACATTTGTGTTCTTCTTTTGCAGCATATTGAAGATTTGACGCAAGACAAATTCTCTTTGCAGCGAGCTCTTGAGGCATCACGAGCTTTAGCAGAGTCTTTAGCTACTGAAAATTCATCACTGACAGATAGTTATAATCAACAGGTTGGCTTGACTTGATGATTCTTGGATCGATAAGTGCAAACAAACCACAGTGTTCAGAAATGATGTGTCCTTGTATATACATACCACTGTGTACATAGATTTAGCTATGTAAATTGGCACTCGTATCAATAGACAAACAGGGACTGACCAGATTATGTATTTTTTATTACCGATGATATCATGTGAAACTGAAAAATATAAGTTAAAGATAGGGGTAATTACACTTTACCCCTTGTAGTTTGAGCAAAAATCAGATGACCCCTTGTGGTTCAAAAGTGAACACAAAACTCTCTAATGGTTTGGACTTATGTGCAAAATAGATGGAACTGTTAGAATTAATCGCAATTCTGTCACAAGAATACTTCCGTCATTTCATCTCACCGAAATGGAACATTTCAAAGATGATTTTACCCTCTTATGTCAAAACAATGGTTGTCCTTCGTAGAAGCACTTCCGTCATTTCATCTCACCGAAATGAACATCACAAAGACGATTTTACCCTTTTATGTCAAAACAAATGGTTGTCATTCGAAGAGGCATTTTTGTCATCTCACTAAATCTGTCATAGTTGCATTCATTTTGCACATAAGTCCAAACCATAAGAGAGTTTTGTGTTCACTTTTAAACCACAGGGGGTCATGTGATTCTCCCTCAAACCAAAAGGGGGTAAAGTGTAATTACCCTTAAATATATTTGTTTTTAGAGAATGCCGAATAAGGATTTATTTTCTTGTGTCAATAGTATGCATCTCTAGTGTTAATTTCAAAACTATGGGTCTGTATCATGACAAACATGATAACTGGATGAGTTAAGGGGCCAACACCATTGTCTCAAGGATTTATCTTCTTTTGACCTTAATTTGTCTCATGGAGCTTAAACAAGTTTACTGTGTTGCATGCTTGAATCTCAAATATGCTTGAAAGTGTTTGGTGAACCCAAAACCTGGGCCAGCTAGTTTGAACTTCGGAAAAAGCTGGTGAGAGGCTTGTCAGCTGATTGGGAAAATTGCTGAGGTCTGGGAAAACTCCCATAACCATTATTGCTGATTATATGGTCTCCTACTTGGTTCCATGAGGCCCAAGTCTGTGTGTGCTTTAGCCTTTATATATTGTCATTATTGTTTAGTTGCTTAAATTTCCAAACAGTCAGGTTGATGGCTCTAGGCTTTCAGTTGATGTATTTCTTTCCTTACAGGGAAGTGTTGTCAACCAACTAAAATCTGACATGGAAAAGTTACAGGAGGAAATTAGGGCCCAACTGGTAAGTATCAACCATGTACTAACTTAGTGGGAGAAGTGAGTTTATTTTATTGAATTTCGATTCAGTGAAGTTTCTGAATCTATCAACTGTAGCTATTTACTGTTAACGGCTTTGCTAGGATGACCTTTGTAACCTAACTTTTTTTTTTCCTGGTTTCTGTTTTGTTGTTTTTGTACTTCCTTTTTGGGATAAGAGATGAGATTTGATATAATAAATAGAGAAAAGAGAAAAATACAATCATGGAAGTCTATAACTCATTCGCATTTCAAGCCATGCCAAGTTTGATTGGCAGTATGGACTATGGAGTGTTTTTTTTTTTTTTTGCCTGTTCACATCAATAGCAAGGCATGGGTTGTATTATTCAGATTGAGCTCAAAATTTTTGTGAAGTCTTTTTCTTCTTGATGGTTTAAGTTTTAACCAAATAAAATTCTTTAAAAAAGTTGTCGTCAGTGGGCTCTTTTACTCCATAAACTACATACTAGTGGTTTAGGGTCATAGCCTGATCCCAAACATTTGAGGTGTCTGTACAAATCTATCTTTAGTTTTGCTCTATGTCGGGCTATGTCTATTGTAAAATCAACGCCCATACTGTTTTTCTTTTGCAGTCTCCATCAGTGGCCCATGCTCTATTGCTACTTGTGTGTCCCTTAAAACTTCACTCTTGTAGTTGCAGCTGTTTTTCTCTATCCTACATGACTAAATCACGCAAACTTAGTTTCTCTCTTAACCCCAGATGAGATTATTCATTAATCAATGCAGTTCTCTTTTTTAAATGTACATGTAGATAAAAGTTGTATATTTTCTATGCAGTTCACCAATAACAAGGATATAAATGCACTATATATTAACTTGTCCTACTTCCTCTTTTACCATATCATGGCGAATAAAGGATCAATACTTACGGTGAATAAAGTTTAAATAGTCCAAGATTGTCTTCAAAGTAAAAAAAATTTAAGCATGTCTTCAAAGGTAAGGGGGTGAGGTCCCAAGGTGATGACACTGAGATGCCACAACCAGGTTCACTATCTTAGCAGCTTTGGAACTTCTTGATTGCTGCTGATATGGGGAGCTCTCTGATTACAAAGTTTTAGATGTAGAAAAATAAACTTTAGTTAGCAAGATGGTCTCCTTGTCAAAGTATATTCAGCACCAATGCTGATTATGCGATGATTCTCTGCTTTAGTTTTGCAATGAAAATGACATGTAATTTAAGGGCATTAGTTTTACAAATAATCATTTTCAAGGCCAGCTAGAAGTCAGTGGTAAAGGAACAATCGGTTGGATCATTGCCTCAGCTAGCATTACTAGTGATCAAAAGAGTGGAAACTTGGCATCAGAATGGAATAAATAGTTAAACCCAGAAAGAAGCTAGAGGCAATGCAAAGGTTATTGTATTGCAAAGTGAACACCATCCACAACATATCCAATGTCATCTTGGGAAAATAGATTAGCAAGATTACAATTTTTATATGTAAATTGCAGTGAACTTACAACATCCACAATGTATGTAGAGTTGTGATTTCTAAAAGGAAATGAGCAATTCTACAAACAAGACGACAATAAAATTTGTGTCAGGGACGTTCATTTTGAGTTGCTCAAAGCTTTCAAGTGTGGTTTAAGTGTGATGGAGAAGCGGGTTAGGGAAGCTGGCCAGTGGACGAGGCTGGGGAGGTTCAGGGGAAAAATGTCTAGGTGGCGTTGGAGGGTTCAAAGGGACGAGGTGGAAGAGAGGTGATAAAGTGGATGGAGCCAAGGGCAGAGCCGCGAAGGGTTTCTTGCTTTCTTAACAGAGTGATGGTTTCTTGTTTTTGCCAAGGGATGTTTGGATTAAAATTAGAAGGTGTTTTGAGTGATGATAATTGCTCCATGTGTGGGGGGAGGTGGGAGATAAAGATGGGATAGGGTTTTGGGCAGATGATTGGCGGAGTGTTGGGTGTGAGGAGGAGTTGGAAGGAAGTGCTGTGTGTGCTAAGGGAGGATGCTGGGAGTTATGTGAACGGCGGTGGAAGAAATGCATTTTGGATTGGTGTTACGTGTACAAGGTGAGTGGTGAGGCGGTGAATCTTCTCCTCTTTAACTATCCAATGACTCGAGAAGTTTGGAGTGTGGCATACTCAGTTTCTGGCATTGAATGGGTTATGCCTTCTTCAATCTTGGAGCTTATGGCATGTTGGTTCACAATTGTCCTTCAAGGAGAGAGGGGAAAGTTTTGGCGGCCACTCCATTATGTGTGATGTGAAATATTTGGTGTGAACAGGATGTTAGAGCTTTTGAAGGAGTAGAATCACTGAGTCATTGTCTAAATTTTGGATTTAGAGGGATGTTTGGCTTTTCTTTTTCTTCTTTTGTCACTAAATGCTTCTTTTGCTACTCTCGGCGCCCGCCCCCCCCGGCCCTGCGCGGCGGAGAGATATACTTCTTCTGCTACTCAACAATGAATAAGTCAGTTATCCACTCTATCCTCTGTTGCTCTGCAGATGCAACACCAGTTAGGAGAAAATTCTCATTTTAGTCGACCAATCATAAGTATCTTCCTATGAGAACATACAAAACGTTTCCACCTTGGTATGACTTGAGTGCTTAGAATCCCTTTTGAAGGAAAAGAAGAATTGGAAGCCCGACATGTTAGATTAGTCTCAAATCACTAATTACTCAAAGCTTCAAAAGCTTATCCCAAATTCTTAAGCACAAATCTGCTGAATGGGAATATTATGTGGATAATTATGCTCACCTAGATGGCTCCTAATGGTTCTAGATCTTAGACTTCAGAAGTAGAAACTCTGAAGCTTTGGCTTAGTTGAATAGATGAAGACCACATATAAAGGCCAAGTGACCTATCCAACTCCAAATAAAGCCCATGGGTCCCCATTACAGTCTGTAGTCTATGGCTGGCTAGCCTTCAACCTAAACTTGGTAAAAACATAAATAAAACTATAACTGCGGCATAGTAACATTAAAGTAATGTGAACTCAAACTTGACTGAACTCAAAACTTAATTTTGAACTGGGTTTCTTATTGAATTCCCAACTTATCTTTTTCCTTTTTTGCGTGCTCTGTGTCGTGAATCCTATCTTTGCCCTCCTTCAATTCCCTAGCTTATGGAAGACAAATCAACTTAGATTTAATGTAATTTTTCACAGAAACAAATTGATGCTATATACAGGAGTTTTAAAGTTTCTGTTGCTCAGTTGTATATGTATCGAAATCAATTATTATCTTATGACTATGTTATTTTCTTGTCGTATGATGTTTGCATGGCATGTGGCGTATCAAGCATAATGGATATCTTTCCAACTTGCCTACTTATTTCTAGAGTTTTTGTCATTCTCGTTGTTTCTTTGTTGCCTATTGGGGTCATATTTGACATTGGCAGGTGGTACTTCAGTCTTTACAAATGGAATATGCAAATGCTCAACTAGAATGTAATGCAGCTGATGAACGTGCCAAGTTGTTGGCTTCTGAAGTTATTGGCTTAGAAGAGAAGGTAGTTTATCTCTTTGGTAAATATAGTTTTGCATATCTCTATATCTTTCCAAATAGGTTTCCACTTGTTCCCCTTATCTTGAAGTTCCGTCTCAAGGGGAAGAAACTACAAAGTGATTTTCAGATTACAGTGATGATGAAATACTATGTAGTAATTTATTTTATTTTTGTATGGCATGTTCTTTAGTAAACATTACTAAAGAATATTTAGTAGTACTACCTCTTGTGGGCCTTATGTACTTTCCTTCATTGTCTATCTTCTTCTTCGGTGCACATAGATCTTGCAAAGATGCAAATTTGTACACGTTTGCACAATATAACTGAATTTGTTGACTTCTGTATTTGCTCAAACAAATCAAGCGTCTTTTGTTGAGAGATTAGTTCTTGTGATATCTGATTCTGTATTTTTTCTTGCATGTTAGATCTTCAACTTATTGATTGAGATGCACCAAATTTTTTGCTGGCAGCTCCTCTTCTCTCTCTCTCTCTCTCTCCTGTGACTTCCTTTTATGTGCTATTAACAGAAAAACTGTGTCTACTATATTTTTGCAGGCACTCAGACTGAGGTCTAGTGAGCTAAAACTGGAGAGGCAATTGGAGGAGTCTCATGCTGAAATTTCTTCATACAAGTATGCTTACTTTTTGAAAGTAAAGGATGAGTTTTATGATCTCCATCTTTAGTTTCGGTATTTTAGTTTCTTCTTGTAGTATCTGTTTTCAGCGTAAGCTGTTTCCAAGTGGAGATATCGTTATCTAAAGTTATGGATGACTAATCATGTTTTTACATTTTGCAATCGTGCAGAAATATTTTCATAGCTGCAAGTAATACAGAAATTAAGTATAGAGTTTGTAAAAATTGTAGCTGTGAATAGTTCACCAATAACTGAAATATGCATACTAATTGTTAGTGACACTACTTTGTTTGGATAAGTTATAGGGCATGTTTATACAACATTACCTTTGTATCAAAGAAAAAAAATTGATCCCATCATACTTTATAAGATATGGTGCTTGCAAATGCACTTGATTATGTTCATTGATATGACCTTTTAATTTTCTATAGAGCTTGTATGATAGTATTGTTAAGTGCTTATTGGTAACAAGAAAAGTATGCTTGAACAACTGAACTGTTTGTGGCATCATAAGCTAAAAGGGTATGCTTGAACAACTGAGATTTCTAGTTCTTTTATAAGAGAGTAGAACTTGTTTGGTATATGTACATTTATGACGAGTGCTTATCTATGAAAAGTTCTTCTTAGTTCTCATTTTCTGTGATACTCGTGTGCTTGACAATATGCATAATAATAATTAATGATAGATGAAAAGCAGAAGCTCATGACAATGCAGATTGGAGACATGGATGCCCAATCATTCGTAATTTGCACGAAGAGGATTAAGATTTTTCTTGTCTTATTTTATAAATATAACAGAGATACAATATTGTGTGTTCAAGGTGAAGCTGGCAATTGGTGCTTAGCATGTTCAATTACTTCTGTCTATTATTGTTATTTTTTTCGGAATACAACAGTCCTATTGCTCCAGGCAATGCTTTCTTTTTTAACAGTTAATATGATTTATCCTAGCCTGTATAACACCTACAAGAGGATGGGGGAGTTTCCAGTTGGTGCTTTTCTTAGCAAGTGTCTTTAGCATGATTAAATATTTGACAACAGCCGTTACATGTCGAATTTTGCAGAAAGAAATTGTCAAGTCTTGAGAAAGACCGTCAAGATTTGCAATCAACAATTGAGGCACTGCAAGAAGGTTAGCACATATATTTGGGTTGACTATTGCATATTCTTTAAACAACAAAATTATATTTGAAGATCAGTATGAAAAGGAACAAGCTGAGGAGTCCACATTGCAAAATAGGTAATGTCTAACAGTCCATGTGTCCCAGTCATCCTCACATAACTCATTAAGAAATAGCTATGAAAACCCAATCAGATAGGATGTGGGTTTGTTCCGTCAAATGTTCTTGACACATTTCCCTCTGAATCATCCAGGAAGTGAAACAAATGGGCCATTATGCCAAAGTTTTCCTTCATGTACAAAATTTATGGCTATCGACCTTCCATAAATACCTTCCATAAATTCATTATTGTAATTGATGATTTAATTGGACAGAAATTTTGAAAGAATAAGTATTTACATATAATATGTGGTCTTTTGTCCTCCTGATTTGTGGATAGTTGGGAAAGAGAATATGGTTCATAGCATGGAAAAGAAGAAAAAGGGAAACTCTGGAATTTCACTGGAGCTTATCTAGGGCTTTGTATAATTTTGTTTTGGGGTTAACTTGAGCCTTATTTTTATATATTTTATCTGCTAGACTGAGTTCATAGGTTTTTACTAGGTTTTAGGTGTCAAGGGTATTTGGGTAATTTTTAAAGAGCATTTTGTTAATTTAGCAAATGGATGGATATGGGCTGTAAGAGTAGCCTACAGGTCATGTTATATTGTCAGACAATGTTATTTGGTCGTATATGGAGTCCTTATTGGGTTTAGAATATTGTAATTAGTTAAAATATATGAGGTTCCCAATTTTAAAGTCATAGTCCTTCTAGGAATAGAACTCTAGTAATCTATAATATGCATATAGAATTATATTTGTTAAAGTGGAATTTCAGAGAAATTATGTAACGCTTTTGTGGCTTCTGCGTTGCTTTCTGCATCCATATCTTTATTTATTTATTTATTTATTTATTTTTACAGATAAAGATGTATTGATCAAAAGGACACTGAAAAGGGGTGCTGCCTGCATACTAGCTGTATACAAAGATTAATCACTAAGGAGTTCTAGGCGGGATTCCTAGAGTTTCTTCTTCTTCTTCTCTCTCACAAACACTATTATAGGGGTCACTGTTCACAGTCCTAGGAAAGTCCATTATTCAGCCCCAAAACCATACCTAATCACTCACAAATCAACCCTAACCCTTCCCTTTCCCCTACCTATTGGCCGCAATTAAACCATCAAAACCCCAAATATTTCGGGCCTTCTATCCACATTGGTGCTGAAAACCCTGCAACGTTCAACTTTCAAAAATGCAAACCACAATGCATATTTCCATCTAGAATCCTTACAAACCCTAACTCTAGCAACTTTCAATAGCAAAAATCCACCACAAAAATCCACCTGTAGATGTCCTAGGACCTAGTTTCCTCATTTGCCCTACATCAGAATCCTAAGAATCTTTTAAGATAATATCAATTCTTATAAGAGATATTGCTCAAATTCAATTTTGGACTTCTATTTGGACTTTAATTTTAGAGGATTATGAGGGCCTTTGGGTGATGCTATGGTGGTTGGATGCCAGAGATTTCTCTGGGGGCCATGTCCAGAAGAAATCGTTAATCGACTTTGATTGAAGCTTCTTAGTTAGTCAGGGTCAAAATGGCATCCATGCAGTTTATAGGGACTTTCAGGGCAGCTTTCTCCCAGCTGGTGAGTTAGGGTTTTGCCATTAAATTGACTATCCATTCCCTTTTGAATGTGCTAGTGAGGCTTTTTCGTTGGGTTTATTACAACTGCTTTGTGGAACAAAGAGCCTTGTTAGGAGTTGTTGGTTAGGGAGGCTCCAGGCTGTATGGGCATTTAGTGTGAAATTTGATTTTTAACAAATACAAATCATTTGAGTTTCCTTTAGTTAGCCAAAGAGGAAAGTGTGGCCACTACACAGAAGTGGTTAAGAGGGGCACTTTTTCTGACCTTGTGAATTGTTTGTTTTGGTTCCTTTCTATCAAGGAGTCTTGTCTTATGAAGGTTTTTTTTCATCATTTTGCATCAGAATTGGTCCCTGGAAAAGAAACATATTGAAGATAGTGTTTCGTATCTTGCTTTTAAGCACATTATTTCTTAGAGGTAGCCTGGTAGGATATTTTGTACCATAAAGCATACCTGACCTTGTAACTAGTTAAGGGTTGCTTTATGGTATAGTATATTTTGTAGTTAAGAAACATTTTAAAAAGAGTAATATACTAAAATGAGGAAGTTGAGATTGTTGAGTTGTGGTACAAAAATAAAATAAGACACAAATTTATGGGAACTCAAAAGTGGCAGCAGTTAAAGATGGAATTGGGAAATATTTTCTGAGATGGTTTAGCCATCTCCAACGTAGATCAACTCACGTACCAGTATGGAGGAGCAATTGGATAAATTGAAGTAAAAGTGCAACCTAAGAAGCACCAATACGGATACAGGTATAGATATGAATACAGATAATGACATGGGACGGTTCAATTTTAAAAAAGTGAGAATACTAACACGGTAGGGATATGACAAAATAATATATTTTTATTTGTATTGTATATGAATGTAACTTCCACAAATCACCAAAAGTATTGAAAAAATGATTAATTCCATTCGGGCCCAAGTTTGACTTCACTGCTATTGTAACATTAGTCAGTATAGAAAAGAAGAAGAAGAAGAAGAAGAAGAAGAAAAGGAAAAGAAAAAAAGAAGAAGAAGAAGAAGAAGAAGAAGAAGAAGAAGAAAGGAACAAAACTGAAGTTGTAGGGGCCTAAAGTCTGTGAAGTGAAGAACTGCTACTGAATGAGAACAAAAAGTGTAGAAGAAGAAGAAAAGGAGAAGATAAAGGAAGAAGAATAGAGAAGGAAAAGAAAAAGAAGTATTAATAGCCACATGTAGTGAAGAAGCAGTGTCCAATATGTGTCAAATACGTGTCCCTAGCGTGTCACTTGAAAAATAAATAAGTAAAAATTCAGGACATGCCAATTGTTGTGTCCAACAAGTGTCCTAGTGTGTTTGATGAGTAGGTGTGTTTGACACATGTCTGACATACAAACGACACCCTAAATAAAATATCCCTACTTTCTAGACTACTACTGAAATTACTAAAGAAACGTGAATTGAGGTTGTGATTTCCTTTGATTTAATCTTAAGAAGTACGAATATGGACAAATGACACAAACACAACACCACATGGACATGGCAACATGACGATTTTCAAAAAATACAGGACACGATGGATACATGGCAAAACTATGTTATTGTTTGTTATGTGTGAATATTTTGCTCAAAGACAATAAAAAATGGCAAGATTACTCTAATTAAAATTAAAAATCATAGCTTAAACGTCCAGCTATAAAATCAGGTTGTTTTTATTTTACAATTGGATCCTAAATTATTTTCTCCAAACTTGTATGCGTTTCATGTGTGTCTAATTGGTAGGTGTCCAAGTAACCGATACGTGTGTCCCTCAAGTGTCCGAAGTGTATCCGGTTCTAAAAAATGAAAAAAAATAATAGGGCATGTTGGGACATGTGTACAACAGGTGTCTGGGAGTGTCTGACACGGACATAGCACTTTCTTAGAAGTGTCCATGCTTCTTACAATTTAACTAAGGATGTGTTTGCTAAAGAGCTGATAGGAGAAGATGGACCCAAGCAGCTGACCTCAAGATGAGTGGTTTATTTTAATAAATGGAGTTGGGTTGGTTTATTTTAATAAATGGAGTTGAGTTGGTTATTTTAATAAATGGAGTTGAGTTGGTTTTATACTATTGTATGTTTCGTAAAATAATTTCTGGGAAACATTTTATGAAATGAGTTAGTATTAGTACTCTGGTTCTCTAAAATGTGGTGTTCCATATGACCTCTGAATATATCCAAGAAAAATTTGCTTCACCGAGTGAAGCTATTGTTTGTTGGGTGTACTCTCAAGAAGATAATTTTGGTAAGCATGTATTTACAGATGGAGTAATTTTAGAAGTACTGAATAAATTTAGGTATGCTAGCTCTGTTTTGCTCCTTTATCAATTTTATTCCCTTTGCTCAGAGAAAAAGCTGTTGCAAGCAAAGCTACGGAAAGCTTCTGCAAATGGAAAGTTTGTTGATGTTAGCAAGAGTCTCACTAACAAAAAGGATGTGTCAACTTCTACAGAGGATTTAGGTAAGTAGTTCTGATAGCTCTCTGTTTTTGTTTTCTTGCTATTTATAGTTCTCTGCTTTTTGTTTTTTTGGATAGTAAATTAGGTAACTTTATTTATCGATGCTTTTAAGTATTGTACTGGCTAGCGTAGTACTTATCAAGTTTTTTTTTTAGCTTAAAGCTTAACTGGAACTTGCATATGGCCGCCAAGAGAATTGATTGCGTGATTCTGTGAGAGAGAGTGAATCTTAGTGGAAGGCTGATCTGAGAACTGATTTAACACTGGGCATTCTCAATTGATGGTCAGCTGCTTCACTTAATTAAGTTTTTAACATCCTTTGGTGGCTAGTCTACTTTCACACAATCTCATCCACTTCCAGCAGGTTATAACTGCTACATTACTCTTCCACTAAAAGAACTTCAAGGACTTGACAGTCCTTTCTGTTCCGATTGGGCTGTATAGGCTAATGGGGATTGTTTTTCTTGGTTGGCGGAATGACATAATTACACAGGCTTCAGCTCTATTCACCATGTATGTTATCTATATAAATGTATGTCACAAGAGTACGTTCTTGTCTCTATAAACATCTGATGCATTTGTAATTGAGGTAATTCTTGCATTATTAATTTACATTATTTCGATAATTTCATTGCTATGGGTCAGAAAAGTGAGGAAAGGCCCAGGGAAAACATGGAGAGATTGGGTAGTATCTAAATGGGCGAGTCTCTCCTTAGGACATGAATGTTTGTTGTAATTAAATATTTCGTTAAATTTCTATCCTACCCTCAAAAGTGTAATAACACTTCTACAACCAGTACTGTTAAGGGTAATTATAAGTCATGTAATTGGGTGCGAAACCCACATGTTTTTTTACATTAACGTGAAAAGATATACACATTCACCCATTGCCAATAATAAAAGTTCTTGGGTTGGGTTGTATACCCGAAGATTGACTGATACTCAAATTGTTAATTTTTTATGATTGCAGTTGGCCCTGTGTTTTATGTCTCTCATGCTAGATGTTAATGGATATTTGATTCTTTCGAAGTACAAAATTCAATTATGCACTGATATGCTATGAATTGATTTGTATCTTTCTAAGTGATTATGGGATATTGATTATGCTTTAGTTTTTACAGTGGTTTTCATCCTATGAATTTGATCACTCTTTTGGATGTTGATATTGTTAATTCAGTCCATGAGGACGATACAGATACTACAGCGGACACTTCAAATCTGGAAATGCGGAGTGCTGCACCTCTTCGTGGAAGTGATTCCTCCAGTTCCTCCTTGCTTCCTGAAAATAGACAGTTCAATCTTGAAGTTTCATCTTCAAATATTCCGCCTGATCAAATGAGAATGATTCAAAACATTAACACCTTAATTTCTGAGGTAGCTTCTGTTCCATTGTTAGATAGATTTCAATTTCAACTGCTTTTGAAGGATTGGATCTTTTTCTTTCTTTAAAAAGATCCTGAACGTTCATCATATATAGTACTTCTAATTAATTGGTGAATTAGTTCAAGTATATCACTGAGTATACTTTTAGAATCACCTAGTTCTGGACTTTATGAGTTTGCAGTTAGCATTGGAGAAAGAAGAGTTGATGCAGGCATTGTTGGCTGAATCATTTGAAAGTTCCAAGCTGAAGGTAATTAGGTCTAGAAAGCAATTTTTGTCTATCTGGAAAACTGATTCTCCACTGTGTTCATTTTCCGAAAAAGCATGCAGCCATTGATTGTAGGAGCATACTTATGTAAGTGAACATCTAACCATGCCTTGTTTCTGGGGACGAGGATCCACCATTTCATGAGCCCCATTTAAGGTTCAAGTACAGAAATAAAAAGCACGAAGGATGGGCTTAGCAATTCAATTTTATTCAACTCATGTAGTTTCTCTTCTTCTTCTACATATATAAAAAAAAATGTGTATCAGATGGTTGGTTCTTCCATTAAATGTATTTTGGAAAATGATGTAAAAATAGAATCCTTCATGAAGAATGATGTGACTGTAGCATTTCTTTAAGATTCAAGATAATAAGATATCATCAGTCTTCTGTTTTTAGTTATAGGTAAGTAATTCAGGTCATCACAATGTTAGTTCCTTCTTGTATTTATTTTATGTAGCACTTCTCTAAATTTTTCGAGTACTTGAGCTTCTGAATTAGGCATATCAGATTGGCAAGTCACAATTCTTGATACCACTGGTCCAGCAAAAAGAAAAAGTCAGAATATTTGAAATGAACTAGATATTTTCATCTTTCGTTCTTTTTTCTTTTTTCCCTTTTGTGAGGAGTTAGCTAGATCTTTATGTTGGATGACCACTCGCTCTCCCATAGCACTAAGGAATACTACTTATTATTTTAATAGAATTAGTACAATCAGGGCTGGAATCTCTTGTTTTTGATATGCTGGCCTCTGTCTTCCAACTCCATGAGGCTGGACGCGCTGTTTAAAGAGGGGAAGGAGGGCTTGGTGGGAGGCTCCTTTATGCTTGATATGGTGCATTTGGAGTGAGAGGAATTGGTATACTTTTGAGGATTTTGAGATGGGTATACATAGATTGCAATGCTCTATGCTTCATTGTTTTCATTTTTGGTCGAAAAGAAATTTGTGCCTTCTTTCTCTTTTGTAGATGTTATAGGAGGGGTCAATTTTTTTGTCGTGCACTCTTAGTGGTCTTTATCTACATATTAATAATATATATATATATATATATATTTTTTGCGTTTCAGATAAATAATTCCTTGTGTTTCTCTCTTTTTGCTCCTTTTGTTATTTAATTTTCATTTTCCATTTCTTTTCTTTTGTTTTGTTTTTTTGTTTTTATTTTATTTTATTTTATTTCCTTTAGGGGGTGGGTGGGTTACCTATCTGCCCCTTTTTCTTTTTCTTGATTAAACTGCCCTTGCAAAGGTTGTTGTTGAAGCCTTGAAGGTAAATTTAAATGCTAAAAGTTACTTAGAATAAAATAACGTTGTCAAGCATTGCGCTTTATGTGATTTATAGTTATTGAATTAAGCACATTGTTAAACTCTGCAACTCCATTATTTTAGGGGTTAACATAGGATAAGTCCTTGTGCCAGAGATTTGTGTGCATTTGATTTATCAATGCAATGGAATCAAATGAAATGCCAGATTTCAGTAATGTATTTTAGAAATCATAATCTTTTAATGTCAGAGATAAAGAAACTAATATTTGCTTCATTTGTCTCACAATGCAAATTCAAGCCAATAACCATTAGTACGTATATTCTGAAGTTTGACTGGAGTTCTAATTGTTATCTTTTTAACATAAGAATCTACTCCAATATTGGTCTCAAATTTGCTTTACTTGTCCAGTTTGTTTTTCCTTCTAATTTAATTTAATTTCTATTTCATAAATGAAGGAATTGAACAAGGAGGTATCCCGGAAACTTGAAGCTCAGACACAAAGATTAGAGCTTTTGACTGCTCAAAGTATGGCAAATGAAAATATTCCAACTAGACCACCAGATCCTCGCAGCATCCATGACAACACTCCATATGCAGATGAAGGCGATGAGGTACCATATTGTTAGCAATTGTTAGTTGTTTAGAATAGACAATTTTCTGACTCCAAAAGGTTTGGGATGATATGCTGTCTTAGTACTATGTAGCTGAGGGTTAGCATCTGATGTGTTGGTATCCTTAAAGTGGTTGACGGTTGTTTCGGGCTCACTCTCTGATTTAATCCGGTGATTGTGTCTAGGCAACTTTCAATCAGTTAAACCAAAACAGTAAATGAAACAGGAAGATATCATCAAATCTAATGGAGAAACCGCTTTTTCCTTTTGTCACTATTGATGCTTAAGTCCACAAAGAATAGACAGGTTTCTAACTGATTTAGTAGGCATTGGAGCTTTCTGATTCGTCAAACATGTTACCCTTTTTGTCAATTTGTCCTTGCCCTTATCCGGTTATATAATTTATTGTGAATATTTGTATCCAAGCCTTGGCTTTTCAAATTTTGTTGAGTGGCTGTGGTCTTTGGACTCGAAGGCATCTCGAGTTGCCAGGTAAGATGTTTGGTCAAGACCTATTTCCGCAGCAAGCTTCACAATTTGACCTGGTCTGTCGTTCTTCCGTCATTGCCAAGGATTGTTGAGACCCAATGAAGATAGCTGTCCTTCAGACAAGTGTTCATTAGCAAGTGCTTGGTGACCAATGATTGCTGATTCTCCTGCCTTTCCGTCAGTCTGCACTTGTCCCCCTGTATGGTCTATCATGTTTGGTTACCTGATCCTAGCATGTTTTCTAAGCAACAGTAACCTGCAGTTTGTCCCCTAATTTGTAGCTTGGCGTTCAAAGATTAGTCAAGTTTGTTTCATCAAAGCCATCTCAACTGACTACTACTTTCAAACTTCTCTCTCTCCCTTCCAGAGTTTGCAAATTTCAAACATCTCTCTCTTCCTTCCAGAGTTTGCAGCTCATGCTAACCCCACTAAACCCAATTTCTCAGCAATGTCATTGACTGCCTTTCTGCTTGCTTGAACCATCTCTGCCTCTCCCATGTGTTAGTAGGATTGCTCAGAATCAGGATGGAGAGTTATCTTTCCTAGTTTGTTTATTTAATTTTTTAAAAATCGTTTTGGTCAGCCCTAACCAGAAAAAAGAATCGCTTATTTGGGAAATCCAGACACCATGCAGAAGGGTTGAGGCAGTGATAAACGATATAAATGCCTAAGTCCTTTAACTGTCGGTTCCCCAAATAAATACCCCCCCAGCACCACCACACACTCACCAACCCCTATCCGGCCACACACCACACCTATATGAGCAAACAATGGAGAGTATGGGATTTCAAGAATAAGTGAGTTGGTTTGGGATTCTTAGCTTGAACCCAGTTGTTGGCATGGGTAGCTATTACTACTTGTAACTGTTCAATAATTTTGAATGTTTCATCTCATAGTACTTTTACTGTGTGATAATGCCCACATGGCTTAAAAATATCATAACCCAAAGAATGAGATGAAGTGTGCAAAGTTCCTGATTCTCAAATTCGATCTCATTATTCATTGAAAAGGGAACTCTTTTAGTCTTAATCATGTCTCATCCAGCGCTTTATTATCAGTGTATTCGTATAATCCAAGTTGTGAATTTTCTTATCATCTGCTTCATTACTGAAAGAACCATATGGAGTAAAGAGATTGCATTGTTGGATCTTTATTCTTTGAATATCATTATTCAAACTGGTTTTTTTTTTTAAGGACATCTCACTTCTCCTTTCCTTTGACTAGGTGGTGGAGAGGGTATTGGGTTGGATAATGAAGCTCTTTCCAGGTGGACCATCAAAGCGGCGAACCAGCAAGCTTCTTTGATTTATGAGTCTCGACAGCTCTTAAATGAAACTTTACTTCCAGATTCCTCGCCACCCTTATTTTTGGTGGCACAGTGGAGGTCGCAGTCTGTATATTGTGAGTCAATTATTCAGTCCATTCTTTTTGATAGAAGAAAATGAGTTCGTTCTGAGAGGCTTTCCAATCAATTGGAGGATGCAATTGTTATCTCTCAACAGATTTGAGAATAAAGATGGGCCCTTGTTGCTTTAGCCGAGGCGTCTAAGAGAAGAAAGTTACCAAAGAGAGAGGGAGAGGGAGAGAGAATTTTCGGTACAATCAAATATGAGAGACTGTGAAACGCATTGTTTTGATTTGTAGTGTCTGTCATATTTATTGTATGTGTTGGAAAGGTTGGGGCTTAAGCCCATTATATGAAAGAAAGGATTTTGGCATACTTTTACATGTATGCCTTCACACCTTTATTCCATTATATTCTATTGAGGGAACAACCCTTTCGTGTCTGATTAATATGGTTGGGTTTTTTTTTTTTTTTTTTAATTCGTTGGTCTGTTATGTATGGTTTGGTGTTGTTTCTTTCTAGTTCTGCTGTTTGGGAATGAGAAAGTCATGGGACTTGTGAGGGATAATAGTAATAGATGACTGAATCTGTTGGTGGAGAAAATAGAATGGTTAGTATAATGGCATTGAAACTGTCCTGGTTATTGGTGGTCTCTCTCTCTCTCTCCCTATATATATATATATCTATATTCAATTGTTTGGTATCTGGACATGGAAATCTGGAGGGGTTCCCAGATTAATGTCCAAACCACAAATATTGGGGCAAGCCCAAGTAACACAAGGTGGATTGGCACAAGACCAGTAACCATTCTCAACTAGGTAGTGCATTTTTTCAACACTTTGGTGTACTCTAAATGTGTTAGCCAATGTATATAGTGGTTATTTTAGTTAGTTAATTCATTATCTGAAGACTTCTACATAAAAAGGATGAATTGTAGCAACCTTGATTATGGGATTCTTTGCCAAATTCTCTATCAACTTTAATGCAAATGTTTGGAACTTGAATTTATTAAGAAAAAAAAAATAAACAAAATGAGATATTCAAAATTCTTATTTATTTCTTGTTTTTATGTTCTTTTACTTTTTATTTTCTCTATCAACCATACATATATAATTTTATATCATTGTCATTTTCTTTTTGCCTCACTAAATCCTTGATTCAAATATAGTGTAACTGAATTTGGACACAACACTATTAATCTTGGTGATGATTGAATCCTATGAATTCATTGATTTGAATACTTGCCTGGCAGCTAGTAATGCAAATGTTACCTTGGCAAAACATTAAAGAATTTTTTAAACTTCAATCTGCAATTTTTAAAACTGACTATTTTTATTTTTGTGAAACCAAAAAGGCCAAAAAAATAATAATTAAATATGGTCAGAAATTGGCCATGGGCTGACTTGCTGATTTGTTAAAACTCAAATATAGGCGGATCCACGAAATTCTTTTAGCCCAACACTTTCGCCCGCCCGCGAACTGATTAGGGGTTTGGACTGCAGACCTGGTGACGTGTCCCATTTTCGACTGGGTTGATAAGCTGGGCTAGGATTGGGCGTGGGTCTGACTTACGGATTGGGCTTCTAGTTGGGCTCCAATTGGGCTACTGACAGAAAATTGGGCTCAAATTTGGGCTCGTCTTAGGCCATGGACCTAGGACAACTGAGTTTGTATCTTTTGCGTGGTGGGGCAATGTCATACATCATAAGCCCAGAAAGCTTTGCCTTATACCAGTAAGTCGTAAGGATTTAAAAGTGTCTAAAAGTCTCTAAACGACGTAGTTGTAGGCATGACCGTCTATTTCCCATACATATATTTGTGGCGCAGGACAGTTCTGGAAAAGCTTTCTATGTTGCCATATGGCTATGACAATTATCAGTGCCAAACTCTCTTCACTACCCCTCACCTTATCTGTTGTTTCTTCTTCTTCTTCTTCTTCTCCTTCATCTAAAGGTACTTTCATAATACCTCTCTCTCTCTCTCTCTCTCTCTCTCTCGATTCATATATATGTATGTATATGCAAGTTTGATGTATTTTTTGTTGTTGGTTTGATGGGGGACAGAAACAAACTCGAACCCAAATTCAGTGAAGCTAAGAGAGGACTGGAGAAAACGGTCCAGACCCATTCCTCCGGGGGGAATCTATCCAGCCAAGGACCACTGCAGGTTCATACTCTCTGCTACTACAACTTTCTTGGCAAAACCCAATTTTGTTTTACTAAATATCATTTTCTTCTTCTTTTTTTCCTTAGGATTTCGTAGTTTTCTTAGTGGTATTGTCCCCTAGTTACGGAGTCGAATTGTTGTTGGTTTTGGCAGTCGATGCGGGTTGTGTGATTCCTATTATATCGCCCACGTGAAAGATGCTTGTGCTTTCTTGGGAGATGGCATGTCTAGAATTGAAGTGAGTTCCCTATTTCTTCCAAGTACTGCTTTGATTCAAAGTTTGACAATTGCTGGGAAGATTTCTTACTCAATTAACTTTGATTATACATACAAATGGATATAGTACACAAGATCTACAGATGAATATCTACAGATGAATATCTCGTGTAGAGGAAAAGGAACCATGAGCCTATTATATAAAGAATGGCCCTACCTTTTTTTTTTTTTTTTTTCTTCTTCTTTTTTATGCTAGGGGGCCTAAACCTCTTCATCATGGCGGCTCCTCGAACTTTGGAAATCCTAAGAAACAATTCTCCACATTATAGGTTGATGATCCATTTAAAATCTTATTGTAAACAAGATGTTGTCACTGGAAGTGCTATGTTGAATTCAATTGAATTATTTCATTTCAATCCGATATGCATAAGTTCAGTGGTCTGTTGTCTCAAGACCACGTTTATCTCCTTTAATCAATCAATACTAAAATGTGCATTTTGACTTTTGTTAGACCACAGATTCCATTTCACCAATGTAGATTTCTCATGTCACATGTAGCCTTGGCCACTTTTTATGTGGCAATATGAACAGCAGTAGATTTTAATCAAAAACAGAAAATGAGAGAGAGAGAGAGAGAGAGAGAGAGAGAGAGAGAGAGAGAGAGAGAGAGAGAGAGAGAGAGAGAGAGAGAGAGAGTTGCAAGAAAACTTAAAAGATGATACTGCCAATGATGATGGAATGATTTGGCATTTTATTCAATGTACTTGACTACATCACAACTTGTGAAAACCGATGCTTACTTCAAGCCCCAAGCTCCAAATTTTCATCAAAATTGATTTTCTTTTAAGACTTGAATTGGAATATTTTAATTTGGAAGTCTTTTCTTTTAATTATTACATAGCTAAACAGAAAGCATCCAAGGCGTGTGAATCTCGGTTTCCAACTATTTTACTTGCTCTTTCTTTGTTACCGAAACTGTTTGCTCACTTGTTTTCTTGTTTCTCTCTTTTAGGGCTTGGAACCTGTGGTCCATGGCAGAGGGAGGAAAAGAGATTCCTTAGATGAGGTGTACTTAGGGGTCTATGAGAAGCTACTCTATGCTCGTAAAACTAAGCCTGTTGAAGGTAAGGTTTATGAATTTAAGCCTTTAGTATTATTTGTGAAATTCCTTTTACATTGCTTCTACCATAATCCTTTTTCTAATCATTTTATATTTTGGAGTTTTCAGTGTTCATGTGATTAAGTTTTAACCTTTTTTAAAAAATTCCTCCCTTAACTTTGTTTGAAGGCTTCACAAAGATAAAATTGCTCCATAATTTGAAAAGGGATTGAAGAATTTTTCTTTCTAAAATTGGGGAACATGAAGTATTGGAATGATGAGAAAATTAAAGGAAGGAAAATGGTAACAATATAAGCTTTGTCTAGGCATTAGAAGAAATTCAAGCTTATATCTGGTTTGCTAGTTCCGATACCATGTAGAAAAATATTAATGGAAGCTTTAATTCATCATTTTTTTTTACTTTGATATGAATAACTGACCCTTTCAGTTTTATCTATAGATAATAAATAAAACAACAGGAATGAAAATTTCCTACTTTGCTGATCTAATCGCTCTGTATTTTTTGGATAATCGTAAGCAGTCAACTTTACATATAAAAGATTGTTACATTAGACACCAACAGTGATTGACATATATCATTCACATCAATAGGATGCTCCCTGTTCATATCCCCAATAAATATGATACTTTTCATTTCAGTTTGGAAGTATTGGATGGATGATAAAACACCTTTCTAGGGTTTTTAAGGGTGGTTGTGATCTCTACTGCAGCTTTTGAAATTATACTTATCTCCCCTCAGATGATGTTCTATATACCCTTAGCTCCCTTTTCATGGCTTTTCAAATAATAGAATTATTGTTGACATTTTTAAAACTTCTGCTACTTTTAACCATAATATCACATTGCTAAGAGGAAATGATCTTATTTCTATTGTTACTAGTGGTTCAGCACGTGCCAACCACATTGTTTCAGTGAAGATATACAAACAAGAAAAGAGGGAAAAAAAAGTTGTATGGTCAGCACAGAAAAAGTTCAAAACTAATCAAAAAATGATATAGTGATACTGTGTTTTATTTTATCACCACTTTATTCATGGATCAATGAAATCAAAATTTATATCATGCACAAATTTTATGTATTGGAAACAATAAGACAAATCAATCATGGGCATATGGACCAATAACACAATAAATATCATGAAACTCAAATTAGTTAATTAACACTGCAACTCCGCCAGAATAGCTAGGGTCCTCCAAAATATAAGTTGCAGCTGTTTTTGCACTCTCTTAAGAAAAGCCTTAAATAGCAGGAACTTGTCCTCAAGTCCAACTTCAAAGGTGAAATGGACCTCATAAACTTCTTGTCCCCTGCTGATCAATTCTTCAATTATATTTGTACACAAGCATTCCAACTCAATCATAGATCACCCAGAATTAACACCAAATTATATCAAAACAAGTCAAATAAAACATAAAAAAAAAAAAACCTTAAAAGCATGCTTTGGTTGTGATTACATTTTAAATGACGTGTGAGCCATCTGCATGTCCCAAGGGTTAATATGATTGAACTTATCTGCTATCAGTTCAATTTCAAAATAAAAAAACAGGTCAATTCAGACTGTCCAATCTCATTGTGAATGAGTTTGCATACTTCTCTAGCTCATCATATACATCCAATTAATACTATCCAAACAAGTGCTTCCGTAACCTAAAGAAGCTTGTCGGCCTTTCTCCTAAGACTCAAATAATGCTGCCAAGAATTTCCGAATGACATTGTTGCATGCCACTTGAAAGCAGTAACATACAATCCTTAGAAACTCCTCCATTTTACAAGCAAACTCCATATTATCATAAACTGAATGATGAGTGTCCGAGAGAAAGACAAATGAATAAACATAGCCAAAAGACAAATCAATTTGTACGGTGCATATGCAATGCATCACCTCCAAGTCATTCCACGCTTAAATATATAGCTGTCCCTGATGTTAAAGAACTGCCAAAATCATAGAAACAAAAAATAAAAAAGATCCTTAAACCAAAACAAACAAGCACTAATCACATATGATGGGTTGTGAACTGTGTTACCATAATACTCTACTACCCTAGCGAATTGCATTTTTGGTACGACGTTCCGAAACATGGTATTGTAGCGTTCCAAAATGGTGAATTTAGCGATCCAAAGCAATCCCAAATTTTTTCCTATTTATATTTTTAAAGGTCACCTAACGAAGGAAAAAAATCAATTATAATGAATAAAAATATAGAAAGAATAGAATTTTGGCATAACAATGTGCAAAAAAATGGGTCATAATACTCTAAGAATGTATTTTTAGATGATTAATTTGAAAAAAAACATAACTTATGTTTTATTAAATGTCTGATTATTAAAGAAAATTCTTCTAGAAGTATCTTAATTCTAATAATATACTTTATAGAAGTCTATCCCTAACGTACCATGTTTTAGAACAAGTGACGTACCACGTTCACGTTCCCGTTCGCGTTCCATGTACCGGAACGATCCGCGTTCCAGGTAACATAGGTCGTGAAGAATTTTTATCAAATTTACTTATATTAATTTTAGAGTTCTCTAACCTTTGGAAACAGTCTTCTTATAGTCCCCGTCTATGGTCCTATAACCTTGTTATTGCTAGTATGGTGATTTTGTAAAGTTCCTCTTGGATGCTCCTCCAAAAACCCAGAGTTTCTGCCAACAATAACCTTTTCATAGCATTGTATGGTGGTCACCAATATCAAACACCATGTCAAACCCCAGACCATTTCATTATACCCGAGCAACAATCACCATAGCCAGACACTTCATCTGCACAACTATAACAAACCTAAGTGACAATTGCCAAAACAATCTCAATCCTTCAACTAATCAAACCCAATGCAATCACAAGAAGCTGATTAAAGCTATTTCAAACCAAACTCAAACCAATGCCTATAAACTAAGATTTCAAGATAACAAACCAGTCATCTTGTATAGGAAAGGCTAATTTCGTCCAAAATCATACAAGGTGCTGCTTTGATTACATTTTGATTTGGTTGGAATATGTTCGCGGCAAAGATGAACCTTCTGTGGTGATGACGGAGCCCAATTCTAGAAAACGGAAATTGCGGGGTCGGTTTAGATCACTCCCTTATTCAATATTTCATTGCACAATAATTCTACAAACATGTATATTTTTAATAGAGAAATAGCTAGACAAATACAAATATTTTGAAGCAAAAATATTGAATATTTCATTGGACAAAAACTATACAAACATGTAGTGCTTTAACAGATAAATCGCCAGACTTGTACATAGATTTTGAAACAAAAATATAGGACTCAAACCAGCAAGGATTAAATAAATTTATGAAAGCGACTAAAAATTCAAAAAAACGCAGATAGCAATCACTTTCGTACCTTGTTGCAACCAATCCTTGTCGTCATAACCCATAGCATGAATGCATTTATGCATATATATACACACACATAAGGATCATGGCAGTGGATGTGTAAGGCGGTCACATGAAAGGGTTAAGCCCAGTGGATGTAGGATGTGGTTTGGGTGTATTCGAGTTGGCAACCGGAGAAGGATCAGAGCCGCATCGTTTATGACAGTGTGCAAATTGGGTGTTAATGAATGCATGCATTGCAGCCTCTGGATAAAATCAGCATTCTTGATCAAAATCCATTGTGAGAGATTGGAGGCGGTGTCGGGTTTGGCAATGTCAGGCACTTTGATTAGACTTGATTGTTCGTTCTTGCGGCGAGGATTTTGACTATATCAGGTGGATTGTTCGTTCTTGTGGCGAGAGTTTTGGTGATATCAGGCACTAACGGAAGGGGCTGTGATTGTGTGGATTGTGTGGTTGGGATACAAATGTAATAAAATAAGTGAAGGTAGGATACAAAGGACATTTCAGCAGTAAGCATACCGGAGAAAAAAAACATGTCATTCCGACTTTTATTATAGTAGATAGATACAAAAATACTGAGATTATCTTATTAACATTTTGTTTGAATCTACTATCTAATGGTGATGTAGGTGAAGTCCACTTTCTAATTTGAACAAAGCTCTATTAACAAGAACCTCATAATTACTAAAATTCTCTTCAAATCAAATACCTTTAACTGCATTTTTGCATAACATTTTGGTGTACATACATTTGTTTACCAGGTTTTGTTGCCATTACTGTAAATGCTGATGTGTAGGGCATTATCTTATGATGAAATTATGAACTAGTTGTTATGTATTTGACTTCTGCATTGATCTTGTGGTGAATAATCATAAACCAACTTGATTTACTTGGCCTGCATGAATTTATTTACTGCTAGGAGCTCAGTGGACCGGGATAGTTACTACAATTGCAATTGAAATGCTGAAAACAGGCATGGTAGAAGCTGTCGTTTGTGTACAGAGGTAGTGGTTATGAATTATGGACAGTTTGCTGTTTATTGACTTGTTAAGCTATTTTTTTTATACTTCATAAATACTTAACGATTTGTCATCTTGGCCTTCTTATTTTATTTATTTCAGCGATCCAGAGGATAGATTCACACCAAGACCTGTTTTGGCAAGGTTTACTTTTGATGACAAATGCTCAATGTTCTTGTACAATTTGACCAAGCCCCCCCCCCCCCCCCCCCAAAAAAAAAAAAAAATCAACTTATTTCCCCACTTGAGATCTAATGTTTATCTATTTCCAATAGGACACCAGAAGAAGTTCTAGCAGCTAAAGGTGTTAAGCCGACATTATCTCCTAACCTTAATACCCTTGCCTTAGTTGAGGTGCTTTCTCTCACTTCAATTAGTAATAAAAACATTCCTATTTACTTGAAAGTTGCTCTTATTCTTTAACATTTTATTGGTTCAACAATTAGTGTACTATGATGAACACTTTCTTCTACTTAAAAATTAGTAATAAAAATGTTCCTAATTTCCTAGATTTGTTAAACTAGAGGTTGAATATCTAGTGATCAGCTTAACAACTCTAAAAAATCTCTCCGCTCAATTATGCATGTAATCCAATCATAAGCAATAAAGCATAATAAACAAGGAGACGAGATTTTTGCTGTGGAAACCCAAAGCGGGAAAAAATCACGTGCACCAAACTTCTTTGGTCTGGGTGAGCCAAACACTATAATGAACAGTTTACATAAGTTACACTTATAACCTAACACTAAACTCCACGAATGTCATTTGAATCATCACGAACTACAGTTTAAGTTAACTTGCTCGACTCCTCGGTTTTTTGTTCCCAGTTGCTTGACTCTAGTACTGAATCACCACGATGCTATCTGTTGCCTTCCGAATCCAATAAGATAATCTTCTTTGATGTTCTTCAATGGTGGAAGTATTTGTATTCTCTGTAGAATTTCTGGAGAGTCCGTATCCACCAATACACTTCTCTCTAATCTTTTATAGCACATCAAACCCTATCTTTTTGATAGGTATTATCTCTATTTTTTCCTTTTAGGTTTTGAGGTGATTGTTTAGCTTGCATGTAGCCATCTTTGCCCACACTTTCTTTTAATAAATGCTTTATTTAACCCCCCACCCCCCAAAAAAATTATTTAATAAAATCTAATTCGCACTTGATTACTTGCGTTTTTCATCATTTTATTGTACGCATGTGTTGCTAACCTTTTTATCATTAGGGTCAACACTTAAGTTTCTAAATTTATGTGCTTATAGAAAATTTAAAGATGTAAATTGTCCTTCTATCTGGACATCAGGCAGCAGGTGTAAAGCGTCTCCTTTTCTGTGGAGTCGGTTGCCAAGTACAAGGTATGGTTTTTGGTATATCTGGCATATTAATATTTTCGTTCTTTCTTTGTTGTGACCTGTCAATTATAATGCAGGGTAATTTCTTAACCTGCAGCGTTAAGATCTGTGGAGCACCATTTGAATTTGGAGAAGCTTTATGTTTTAGGCACTAATTGTGGTAACTCAAACTTTAATCCTGTCTTTTTTTCTCTCTTTTTCTCATAGTTTCCATTCTATGATATTCTGGTTATATCCCATCAATGACAAGGACATCAGTACTGAAGTGAGATCATGTTGGATATGGTTCTGAATTGGTGCATTAGATACTATATAAAAGAACTTTTTTTTGGGTAAGTATATAATAGATCCTTGTCCAAAACATAACATTTGAATAAGGGTGTGGTATATGTATCTTTATGTTTGATTGGACACAGACCTAACAAGTTTGTCTAATTCAAATGTACTATATAATTGTACTATATAAGTGTACATGGTTGCTTCAAAATGAGTAAAATGCCAATGCTTAATGCTATTTGTTACATAAAAGAACACCATTTTATCTAGGGAACCAAAGAAAGATATCAAAAAATATGAAATTTTAGGATTGTCATGTATCCTTGGACTAATAAATCCAACACCTAGACATGTACTTGCACTCGAAATGCTTCAAGATCAACTTAAGCTTGGTCTAAAAGTAGCTCTTCTTACACTCCTTATTTTACTTTTGTAGTTAAAAAGGAGAAGCACTACATTTCCTAGCTGACTATTGGTTCAGATGATTTTACATTACTTGCCATGCACGACATATTTTTCTCTAAGCAAAATATTCATATTGAAACCGTTGTTCGGAGTGTTATGTCAATCAAATAGTTCTATCTCATGTCAACTTTATTTTTGGCATGCATGATAAGCATGGGAAGTACACCAATCCAATGGTGGGCTTGACAGATGATGAACTTGTATGAAAAGTTATTGAGGGTTATTTGGTCCTTCCTCTAATTAGATTGAAGAGAACAGAATTATTATATCAATTGGAAATTTTAAATTATTCATATAACTTTGTGTTGTTCCTTGAAAATTAGGTCATCAAGAAAGTTTGTGCTCGGATGACAGACCATAACCATTCCCTATGATCTCAGTTGGTTCAATTATCCAAGTTGTCTATGTGGAGACTAAACTGATTCAGTTTTGATGTCCATTTATTTTGTAGTGCACAGATGGAGATCAAATAAAAAAATATTTGTGGTGAAAAATATGGATCATGGTTTATTTTAGACTTTGTAATTAGTGGAAATACTGAAACGCACAATCAGGATCAGTACTGATACTTTTTTCCCCCCCTCTCCCTAGTGGACAATGGAACTCGAGAAGGGCTAGATAAGTTTCTGAAGGCTGCTAGCAGTGAACCAGAAACAGTTCTTCATTATGAGTTTATGCAAGATTACAAGGTTTGATTATCTATGCTGACCTCCTTTTTTCTGACTTTCGTTGAATTCTTTGGAGAGACGGACCCCCTAGTTTTTTTTTGGCTTTTCTTGTATCTTCTGCATGCATAGGGGTTGTTGTCCTTGGTGTTTGTAAGAATTTTCTGTATCTATTCCCCACCAAGGACAACCACCACCCCCCCCCCCCCCCCAAAAAAAAAAAAAAAAAAAAAAAAAAAAAAGAAAAAAAAAGAAAAGAGAAAGGAAGGCAGATTCCTTCGTTATCTACTATTCTGTAGCTGCCAATAACATGCATATGCTTTGGTGAGCTTTTGTTGACAATTAAAATCCTATCAATAATTTGACATGATATGTCCGAAAGGATGATATCCATGTGCATTCTTTATCATCAGTTATTTAGTGCTTGATAGTTTTAAATTCTTTTAATAGGTCCACTTGAAACATTTGGATGGCCATATTGAAGAGGTAACATGATCACCCTATTCTCCATTTGGTTTTGACTCCCTCTAGAAGGTTGCTTTATCCAAGTTTGAATTTAACTAAAGCAGGTTCCCTATTTCTGTCTGCCAGCAAATGAGTTAGTTGATGTTATTGCACCATCTTGTTATAGGTAGTCTCTTAATCTTTATTTCTCTACCACCTAGCATTCTTCCAAAATTAATCAGATCTCCATGTTCCTGATGGCATGATTATTAAACGTGTTCTTTTGCTATTACTATTGTTGCTCTAGCCATGTCTTCTTTCTTATAGTTCCGTAAAAGGAAAGTATCTCACCATTTTGTTGAGATCAAAAAGAATTGCAATAGGTTCTATCTATTGGTGCCATCTTAGTTGCAACTTTGAGAGCTGATAAATCTATGACAATTTGTAAGCCATCTAATCATTTTCCACATCCATTAAGGTTGAGAATCAGATAATTATGGAGGATGATATAAAAAATATACTGTTGAAGACTCAAGTTTAGAAATTTTAAACCAAAGATTTTTAAAACTCCTAAGAGGGTTAAGCAACCATTGTAAAAATTTAAGATGTTTCTGGTGAATAATGTGTGCTTGCGTATTTAGACAAGCTCTGAGAAAGGTGACTACCGGGAAGTCTTAAAAGACTGGATCGTAGTACAAAATTAGAATGGTGAGGACATAATCAACTCTCAGAGAGTATGTTGTTCAATGTGGTTAAAAATCGCAACAGTGTTCATTTGACTGGATACAAAGCTGTGTGGTGCCTCTCTCGCATGTCTATGGAAATACACACACATGCAGATTACTTTTGCCAATTATCATGGTGTCAAAGATCAAAATTTCATTTTGATAGGTCGTTTTGGTTGGCTTAAAAAGGGAAACATATCGAGATGTTTCAGAAACTTTTCAAAAGGGACAAATATTAATCTAGTTGATGGAGAGAAATAATGTAAAGAGAAGAAAAGAAAAGGGGCAGAACGTAGCCCTTGATGGGTCAGTCTCCTCTATATTTGTACTACTACCAAATAATAGTTAATTACACATTTGCCCCTCTACTCATATATTATTCTCAACACTCCCCCTCAAGTTGGAGCATAGATGTCTATCATGCCCAACTTGTTATATAACTCAGAAAATCTCCCTTTTCCTAGAGCTTTCATAAACACATCTCTGAATTGATCTTCTAATTTTATATACATGGTAGCAATTTCTTTCTTCATCACCATATCTAGAACAAAATGTCAGTCGACTTCCACATCATGTCACATGCTAAATGAGCCATTACTCTGTATTCAGCTTCTGCACTTGATCTAGCAACAACATTTGGCTTCTTACTCCTATATGTAACTGAATTGCCACCAACAATGTACAATAACCAGAAACTGACCTCCTAGCCATGTGATCTCCTGGCCAATCTGCATCCAAAAAACCAACAATGTCAAGAGAGCCAGAAGGCTTGAATTCTAAACCCTTTCCAGGAACTCCCTTTAGATACTTGAGAATGTGACATACAACTTCCCAATGCTCGGCTTGGATCCTGCATAAATTGACTAACAACTCCAACAACAAAAGAGATATTAGTTAAGTATATAAGCTTACCTACTAGCGTTCTATACCTTCCTGGATCATTAAATAACTGACCTTTACCCTTTTCCAATTTCACCTTTACCCTTTTCCAATTTCACATTAGGATCCATTGGAGTGTCAACAGGTCTCCCATAAGAGATCAGTGATATACTTCCTTTGATAAAGAGAAATGCCCTCTTTAGATCGCGCGACTTCTATGCCCAGAAAATACCTTAATTGACCAAGATTCTTTGTATAAAAATGTTTGCTCAAGTAAAGTTTGAGATCAGTAATACCATTTGTATCACTTCCAGTGACTACTATATCATCAACATACACAATAAGAATAATGAAACCCCTCTGACTATGTCGTACAAAAACTAAATGATATGACGTAAGGCATTTCTTCCCATAAGCAACAACTACAGTAGTGAACTTGTCAAACCAAGCTCGTGGTGATTGTTTAAGGCCATAAATAGCCTTGTTTAATTTGCACACTTTAACTGACCCTCCTGAGCAACATAGCCTAGAGGTTGCTCCATATACACCTCTTCTGAACAATCATTGTGAAGAAAGGCATTCTTAATGTCAAGCTGATAAAGAGGGCAACCTTTTACTACTGCAATAGATATAATAACATGTACCGAGTTCAAACGAGTCACGGGGGAAGAGGTCTCAAAATAATCAACTCCAAAAGTTTAGGTATACCCTTTTGTCACCAACCAAGCCTTCATTTTCGCAATAGTTCCATCAGGATGATACTTCATAGTATAAACCTAACGACATCCATCAAACTGTTTCACAGGAGGCAAATGAGTGAGCTCCCATGTATTATTCCGACAAAGTGCTTCCATCTCTTCATCCATGGTATACTTCCAACCAGGGGAGGATAATGCTTTAAGATGAGAACGTGAAACAACAACAGATGACAATGTTGAAATAAAAGAACGATAACATAGAGACAAATGAGAAAAAGAAACGAGATTCTCAATATGGTGAACAATGCAAGAATGAGTACCTTTTTGAAGAGCAATAGGAAGATCCTCATAAGGAGGATCCTCTGATGATTGGGGAACCTTTGGCAAAGAAGAACTTGGAGCAAGTGAATTAGCAGGTTGCTTTATGTTGACTTTTGGCCTTCAGTGATAAACTTGTAATGGTTTTGGAACAGAAACAATGGGTTTGATGATGGGAACTAACTCAAATGCAATGGATAAGGGAATAGAAGAATTATTTAGGAGAACATCACTAGTCAAGGTAGCACCTTGTGAAGAGAAAAATGATGTGCCCTTCAAAGAAGGTAACATCTGCACTTGCTAAGTAGCGACGTGTTTTTGGATTCCAACACTTGTAACCCTTTTGAGATCTGGAAGGGCCCACAAACATACACTTTATAGCCCGAGGATCCAACTTATCACTATCGGGTGCCAAAACGTGGGCAAAACAAACACACCCAAAAACACGAGGAGACAAGTCAAATAAAGGAAGATGTGGATACAAAACTGAGTGTCGAATTTTTCCAGCAAGAAAAGAGGAAGGCATGCGATTAATAAGAAAACATGCAGTTAAAATTGCATCCCCCCAAAACTCTTTAGGAACATGCATTTGAAGCATCATGGTCCTTGCAAGGAGTATAGCTACAAGAGGTTTGATGAATGATACCCTGTGAGTCACAATAAGACTTCAAAAAACCTTTAGCGTACTCTAATGCATTATCAAATTGCAAGATACGAATAGGACATCCAAACTAAGTCTCTATTTCCTTATGAAACATTGGAAAAATTGATGCAATATCAGAACGATCTTTCATTAGAAATAACTGTGTCATTTTCAAATAATCATCGACAAATGTAACAAATTAAGAAAACCCTAATAAACTTAGATGTATAGATGGACCCCAGATGTCGGTGTGAACTAACTCAAATGGAGCTGACCAACGATTATTTATCCTAGGAGAAAAAGACACTATGATGCTTGCCCAACAAACAAGCTTCACATTCTAGCCTAGAAATGGAATGCAAAGATGGAACTAACACCTTCAATGACTGCAAAGAAAGATGGCCAAGACGGCGATGCCATTGTTCGGGAGAGACGCTTGCTTGAAAGGCAGCACCACCAAAGCCAGATCCAACATCAAGATAGTATAGACCATCCTGCTCATGACCTCCACCAAGGGATAGCTTGAATCTGCCCTAAATACAATAGCTCACAGTAACTGAACCACCACAATCATCGGTCACACGAAAAACATAAGTTTTGGCTTGTAGAATCACTTCAAAACACCAAACCCATCACAACCAGGATGTAGGACAGGAACAGTAAAAAAAGAGATAGAATCTGGGGAAAAATTGGAAAAAGAAAAAGAAAACCAAACGAAGAAAGAAAGAAGAGAGAAGAGAAAACAAAGAAAGGAAGAGAAGAAACAATCAATCAATCTAAATGCTTTTCTCCATCGGATCGATGCCCTGATACCGTGTTGGAGAGAAATAACGTAAAAAGAAGAAAAGAAAAGAGGCAGAATGTAACCCTTGATGGGTCAGTCTCCTCTATATTTATACTACTGAGAAATAATAGTTAATTATACATTTGCCCCTCTACTCGTATATTATTCTCAACAATAATAAAATACAATCTTTTGTATTTTGTCTCAATAAAAATTGTATAATATTTATAAAAAATAATTGTTTCAGTTAAAAGGGTTGTGTTTTAGTGCATTTTCTTATTTTCTAGTGTGTTTTGATGGAAACAATGGAGTTTCGTTATTCCATTGGTGTTTTGTTTTGGTCCCTTACGAAATGGAAACATTTTGGTCGTTTCGATGGAAACAAATGAAAATTTTGTTCCTTACATGGTATGAAAGTGCTACTTAAGAACTTGATGATTGAGAGACCAAACTAAGACTATGACACTAAATGAATGAAGTGTAGGATATGTTTAGCCTTTACACCATGGCAACTGACCACAGTCACTATACATTTTATTAGGCAAATGATGGAAAGCCAGGATAGTTTTAGGGAAACAAGAAAGACTTCTTGCAAGATTTGCATATGGTTTAGTTGATCTCATTCATGATATGATCTATAAAGTAAAAATATGATGGTTTAAAGAAGATTAAAATATCAAGACAAAATGACCTGTGGTTTCTTAGACAAATGATGTTGTGAGATGACAAACACCTATGATATTACTTGCAAGATTCTTTCTGTTTTCTTCTCAATCATGCACCCAACCAAGCTTTATAATTATAAATATGGATGAACATCTTCTGAATGAGTCTAAATACATTTCTTACATGGTTTTGACTTTTGCTTTCACACAATTCTCTTGCTATTTATCTATTCATTTTGCCATTAAATACTATTGTGCAATACATTTTTGCTACACTTCCTTATTTTATTTACATTCGTAATGTGCTCTCTATTCCTTCTGGGTTTTCTTTTTTTGCTTTGTTTTTCTATTGAAGGAAATCAGAGAATGTCCTTTGTAATGGAGGGCCAAAATACTACACATTTTTATTTTTTTTCTGAGAAGAGTTTGGACCATCACTTAAATTAGCCTTGGTTTGTTACAATCACAACACTTTTTGAACTTTTCGACAGAGTGCAGATGAAAGCATTATATATTCAATTGTAAAGATGTGTTTAGCTAGGGCCCGCTTTTCACTGGGATGCCCCTTGGTGTTTGGGGGGATTTTAATATGGTAAGGTTTCCGGTGGAAAGATTGGGGTGTAGTCGCATTTCTAGATCTATGAGAGAGTTTTCTAAATTCATAGATGAGCTTGGTTTGATGGAAGATTGTGGTGTAGTCGCATTTCTAGACCTATGAGAGAGTTTTCAAAATTCATAGATGAGCTTGGTTTGATAGATCTGCCCCTCACTAGTGGATCTTTTACTTGGTCCAGTAATCAGGCTGTTTCTTCTTTCTCTAGAGTTGATAGATTTTTGGTCTCCGCCGAGTGGGTGGACCTCTTTTCTAAAGTATCACAAAGTTTTCTCTGTAGACCAGTTTCAGATCATTTTCCAATTATGCTTGATTGTAGGGGTATTAGGAGGGGGAGGAGCCTGTTCAAGTTTGAAAACATGTGGCTGCAAGTGGAGGGCTTTGCGGATATAGTTAAAGATTGGTGGGAGGGCTACCATGTGACTGGTTCTCTTAGTCTTATTTTAGCTAAAAAGTTTAAGTTGTTAAAGGAAGACTTGAAGAAATGGAACAAAGAAGTTTTTAGTGCTTTGGGGATTCTAAAAGCAAGGGTTCTTGAAGACATTTAGACGCTTGATGGTTTGGAGGAGGTTAGGATGCTACTAGAGGAAGAGCGTGCTTTACGGGTTCTGAAGAGAGAACATTTTAGCAGGGTTGCCAAGATGGAAGAAACTAGCTGGAGACAAAAATCGAGGTAGTTGTGGCTTCAAGAAAGGGATAGAAATACTTCGTTTTTTCACAAAATGGCAAATGCTTGTAGGAGATTCAATCTGATTGGAAATGTTCAGGTTGGGGAGGCTGCGTTGACTAGTGATGAGCATATCAGAAACGGGATCGTGGCCTTCTATGAGGATCTCTTCTCTGACTCCTCGAGTTGGAGGCCTAGTTTGGATGGGTTGGAGCTTAATTAAATTTCCATGGAGGACCAGTCCTTTTTGGAAAGACCTTCTTTAGAAGAAGAGGTGGTTTCGGCGTTGAAATCTTTAAATGGAGGCAAGGCACCATGGCCTGATGGCTTCCCTATGGCCTTTTTTCAACATTGTTGGGATATTGTGAAGAGGGAGGTGATGGCGATGTTTGCTACTTTCTTTGCTAATGGTGTCTTTGAGAAGAGTTTTAATGCTACCTTTGTGGCTCTAATTCCTAAGAAGGGAGGAGCGGAGGATGTTAGATACTTTCGGCCTATTAGTTTGCTCGTGGGTGCTTACAAGTTGGTGGCTAAGGTGTTAGCCTTGCGGTTGAAAGACGTGGTTGGTAAAGTTGTGTTTGAGTCCCAAAATGCTTTTGTGGGGGAAAGACAAATTCTAGATGACGTTCTAGTGGCCAATGAGAGTATTGACTCTAGGATTAGGAGCGGGAGACTAGGCTTAACATGAAAGCTGGACATTAAAAAGGCTTACAATAATATCAATTGGGACTTCCTTTTGCGGGTTTTGGAGAGGATGGGGTTTAGGGTTAAATGGAGGAAATGGATCCAGTTTTGTATCTCTTTGATTAAATTCTCCATTTTAATCAATGGTTCTCTGACAAGTTTCTTCCAATCTCACAAAGATTTGTGTCAAGGTGGCCCTTTATCCCCTTTGCCTTTTATTTTAAGGATGGAGGTTCTAAGCGGTATGCTGAGGAAAGCAGTTTTGGGAGACTTCTTGGAAGGTCTTGTGGTGGACAGTTTGGATGGTCAAACAATGTCGGTTTCACATTTACTTTATGCAATGATACTCTTATTATTTGTGGGGCTGATGAACTCCAGCTGGATTATTTGAGATGTGTCCTGCTTTGCTTTCAAGCAATGTCTGGCTTGAAGGTGAACCTACGCAAGTCCTTTCTCATCCCTATAGGGGAGGTGCCTATTGTGGGGGCCCTTTCTTTGATCTTGGGCTGTAACGTAGAATCCTTGACCTTTTTTTATTTAGGTCTCTCCCTTGGTTCATCATTTAAAGTCAAGGGTGTTTGGCATACGATTATTGAGACGTTCCAGAGGAAGTTGGCTGGATGGAAAAGACAATATCTGTCTAAAGGAGGGAGACTTACTCTGATTAAGAGTACACTCTCAAGTTTACCCACATAATTCATGTCGTTATTCACCGTTCTAATACCTGTTGCAAAGAGGTTGGAGAGACTATAGAGAGACTTCCTGTGGGGCTGGATTGGTGATGAGTGTAAATATCATTTTGTGGATTGGGATACCGTGTGTTCTCCTCTTCGACAAGGAGGGTGGGTATTCGTAGATTTAAAATCTAGGAAGCACGGACACTCCGTTTAGGGTGCCGTATCCGTGTCGGACACATGTTGGACACACATATTCTTCGGACACACCGAGACACGTGTTGGACACGCCAATTGGCGTGTCTAATATTTTTATTAATATTTTTTCTAGTGGACACTTATTGGATACATCGGGGACACGTGTGTCCAACTATTGGACACATTTTAGGACACGCTGTAGTTAAAATGTTATTGTTAAAAGTATTAAATAGAGTCTAATTTATAAATTTCAAAACTTTAAAATACCAAAACATAAAACACCCAAATTCAATTCTTCAAATCCTTAACTTGTTAGAAGTTGTATTATAATTGTGAACTTATTTAGTTATTTTCATTTTATTTTTGGTGATTTATGAATTTTATGTTCACATACATAACAAACAATAAATGTATAAAAATATTTTTTTTTGCCGTGTCCTTGCTGTATCTGTGTCCTCATTTTTTGAAAATGCTGTGCCCCGTGTCCGTATCTGTGTCCGTATCTGTACCCGTGTCCGTGTCTGTGCTTCTTAGTTTAAAATCTTCAACCAAGCTCTATTGGGGAAGTGGATTTGGAGGTTTGCCTATGACAGAGATAAGTTTTGGAGGAGGGTGTTGTCATCTAATTTGAATGTTTTCTGGAGTCGGATTCATTTTATGGTGGGAATCGAGAAGAGAGTGTGGTTTTGGAGTCATAGATGGTGTGGGGTACAGAGTTTAGAGGGGTCCTACCTTCCTCTTGCCAAGATTGTTGTGGATAGGGAAGCGGCAGTGGGAGATTACCTTTGGTTTGACCATAACCAGATGCTCTGGGATATTGGTTTTAGGAGGGACCTTAATGATTGGGAAATTGACGAGCTGATTCATCTTTTGAGTTCCCTTTACAACCTTCAGTTGATGGGGGAGGGTGAGGACTCGTTGAGGTGGAAGGGTCCTAGAGCGGTTGACTTTGCTGTTAAATCCTTCTATGTGGTCCTTCAAGGTCAGACAACTAACTCCTTTCCTTGGAAGGGCATATGGACTTCTAAGGCTTCCTCCAAAGTTGCCTTTTTCGCTTGGATGGCATCCTATGGCAAGATTCTTACAATTGATAATCTCATTAGTAGGTTCATGTCAATTGATGTTTTATGTGTAAGTGTGATGGGGAATCAGTGAACCATCTTCTTGTTCATTGTAAGGTGGCCTTTGAGATATGGGCTTTACTTTTGACGTGGTTTGGTATTCTGTGGGTTTTTCCCAATTCTGTGTTGAAGCTTTTGCTCTCTTGGAGGGGTGCTAGATTTGGAAGGAGAACGAGAAAGGTTTGGCGATTGGCGCCTCTGATATTGATGTGGATTATTTGGGGTGAACGGAACAAGAGGTCTTTTGATGGCATTGGAACTCCGGTCTTTTGTATTAAACGCAGGTTCCTAGCTTTTGTGTAGTTGGTCAAGGGGTACTTTTGATCCCTCTTTGAATCAATTTTTGACTTTGTGGAGTTTTGTGTGTAGCTCTTCTTTTTTTGTATAGATGTCTTTCCCATAGGTTGCTCTCTTTTATTTGGGTGGCACCCCCTTGGTGGCTTTCTATATATCTTTTACTTATTAAAAAAAAAAAAAAAGTTTAGCTAGGGCTGGTTCCCTCAGTCTGGAGTTTGCAGGGGTGGACCCATTTTAAGCCTAATCTTAGAGTTATAATCTGCCCTTAAATTTCAACCTTATTCATGATTGTGAACACTTGACTTTTACCATTGTGCAAACCCCAGGCATAGTGTGATTGCATCACCAAGATTGAAATGGAAGGGAAACAATGAGAGTGGAAGTCATAATAGTCATTTATAGGTCTGTTATGCTACTTCACATTGTGGACTGACTGTAAATTGGTTCAATGCTTGTCTATCCTTATAGTTGTCTTTTGACCATTCTTTCTGTTTCTTCATTTGTTAAGCTTGTCTAAATTTGTCAAAACTTTTGGTGGTTGCAGCTGTTTTGACTACACAAATGCATTAGCGGTGAGTTTTTTCCTTCTTACCTTAAGAAACATATCATGATCAATTCTACTTTCATTTACTTGTTTACTTTACATCTTTTTGGTAGTGTACGGTGGATTTATGTTTTTATATTCTTTCTACATATAAAAGCTTTGTTTTTGTTTCAATTGGAGGTACCAAGTTTGGTTCCATTTCACTTGAAGTTATCAAGTTTGGAAATACTGCAATATGATTATCGATATTTAGTTTATAGTATTGGCCAAAAGTTTGGGGTTTTTCATTAATTTACTCTGGCTCTGAATATTATTAAGCTTTATGAACTGCTGGTAACGGATGAGGGAAGTGAAAGCAAGGATAATCTTGTGTTTTTTTTCCTTTTTCATCGTGTGTACATCTAAATAGGATTAAAATAGGAAAAGTAGTTAAAGGAGAATGATAAATCTTTTGGGACCAACAAAAACCTCCAGTGTGAGTGAATTCCAATATTTTAGCAGTGTAAACATAAATTGCAGGACGGATGGAGTGCACCACATCCTTTTCCCTTCCCTTTCCATCCCTTTTCTCCACCTCCCTGCCATAAATAAAATAGAGGAATTTTTATTTATATCCCATATTTGTGTTTATGTACTTAATTGTTTACTGGTTTTCACCTTCCAGTGCTTATGCAATTTACATTAAAGCCCTTGAGGTGATATTAATAGGGTCAAATGTGCAAAATATGGTGAGAGATGATACAGTCTATTAGTGCCATCTTACAAAAATAGAGTACCACGTAGATCAAGCCACAAGCAAGGGTCTATAGTGCACCCTCCATTATGGGTTGATGTACTTAAAGAAATTCCCAAGCTTCATCCTAGTACTCACCTGCATCATCCACTGTTTGTCAAGGTGCCTGAATTAAATTAAAGGGTGTTAAAGTCAGAGATAGATTAAGCAAGGACAACTGCAAGCTTTGGATGAGTTGGAATGTGTGTGAGGACATTAGGAAAATCAATGAACATCTTGACTTATATGAACATATCAACTCTCATTGGTGCTTATGCTAAACTTCTAAACCATCCCAATTGAAGATTGTATTTCGAATTTGTGGGTATCAGCTACCTATAAATTTGTCACTGAACTGCTGTATTCAGGATAACCGTGGAAATTTCAAACAACTAGCTTTTCTGTCCACCATTGAATCTTCAAAGCCTTACTTTTGCTACCCATAAAGTATGTGAAAAATGAGTTTCTTGAAAATCCCCTGAAACCTTGATCTTTGGTGTGATCTTTAAATCTTGAAAAGACCTAAACCGGTGGAAACTTAGATAGTTTGCATTGCCTTAAGATTTGTCAGATTCTACATTTGTAGCATATCTAGGTCATATCCATTTTGCCCAATTTATTTTTTCTGGATTTGGAATCTCTCTCTCTCTCTCTCTCTCTCTCTCTCTCTCTCTCTCTCTCTCTCACTCTCACTCTCTCTCTCACACACACACACACACACACACACACAAAAAAACATGTGCGCACATTCACAAAGTCTCACGCATACCCCATGATACCTTTGATCTCTGTCACCCTGTATCTTATGCTTTCACAAACATAGGCAAAAGTCCCATGCTTCATTGTTAGTATTTCTTGACATGGTATATGCTTTTTTAAGTGTCTGGGAAATTTCAGGATTTGGTAGTGGGATACATGGGTGTGCCAAAATATGGTGGCATCAGCATGACACAACATCCACAGTATGTTACTGTCAGGTAAATCACCGCTGATTTAGAGATTATAATTGATTTTGTTCTACTGCTTTCTTGTTTATCACACTCATACTTACCTTCATCTCATTTTATATTCATTATGAGATGGAAATAAATTATTGTTTTGACTCACTTTTGCCCAATGAGATGGCAGAAATGAACGTGGTAGAGAAATGCTGAGTCTGGTGAAAGACCTTTTGGAGATTACTCCAACAACTAGTAGTGTAATATTCTTAGCTCTGTTAATTGCTATCAAACTTTTAAGAGTAACTGACTTGTATTTTTTTTTACTTTTTAGGGTAACCGGCGTCCTTTCGTTGTGGAGACAGTTAAGGCAGATGATAATGCTAAGTTGGGTATGTGCTGTTATCTTATAATTTATTATTAGAGAATTTCCTTTACATGAAAATATCTCTGTCAGCCTCACATCTTGCATTTGTATTCTTATAATTACATAGTTTTTAATCGCCTTGTATTAGGATGGTTGAGTCCTCTTGATGGCCCTAGGAAATGGCGTGGGCTGTTTTCTCATACAGTCATACTATTGTTGAGCCTCTTTACCTTAGCCAGAGGTTTAGGGGCAGCTCCCTGGCCCAAAATTTTGGGGGTTTTTTTCTCTCTTATTTGGATCTAGACCAAAGGTTGAATTGGGGTTCTGGGGGAGAGAGAGCTCATTGGGTAAAGGGGGTAAGGTTATGTGAGAGGGAGATAGAGAGAGAGAGCCAGAAAAAAAAACAAAGGAAGAAGAAAAATACATCTCTCTACAATAACTGGGACGAATCAGAATGTCCTTTAGTGTAGCAACTTATTAATTTCATACCATGTTGATATCTATGTGATGCCCATTCATAGGAATTATTTACTTTCCAAACAAATTATGATTTATGTGTCTTGTGAATTCTATGTAGTTGTATAAGTTTTCTCTCTTTTTTCAGGGAGAGGTCCTTCTCAGCCTGCTCCGAAGTTTATTGGGAACTTGATAGCATTTATGCTAAACTTGGTAATTGTTCTTTTTATTGTTGCACTAGTGATAACAGAAGCTGAAAAATAGCTAACATTCTAATTTGGTTCTTTCGGTTCAGATTGGTCCAAAGGGTCTTGAATTTGCTCGTTATTCACTTGATTACCATACCATCCGGAATTATCTGTATACTTGTCGTACATGGGGAAAACAAAGGTATGCTATGATAAGTAGGGCCTCATATTGCTTGAACAATAAAAAGAACAAAAGCTTGATATAATTAGGGCCTCAGATTGCTTCTAACCTGTAAAATTTTGATGAATGCAGAGCTGATAGGCACATGCCTTCATATGCAAAGAAACTTGTTGCTATGTACAACCAGAACGGAGAAATTGACCAGATGCTTTCCAATAAGTGATTATATGTGCTAGAACCAATGTCATAAATAGAGAGCACATTCGTGTATGTGAAATTTTGAATTTAAAACTAGAAGTGTGTGTTGTATAAACTGACTACTTTATTGATCATACATGTACCAGTAACATTGCATTCTCCACAACTTCATAAGTTTTTGTTTATAGGTATTCTTAACAACTTCACAAGTAACACTGCATTCTGAGATTGATGTATGGGTCTCCTGATCGCCCTGTATAAACTGTTGTTTTTTTTTTTTTATGTTTTTCTTTGTTGGGGGGGAACAAGAACATGATAATAAGACACATCTTCTTCTTGTGGACAATCTTAGATGGTCAAGTAAATTTCAGACCAGGGTTCATGGGAAAGTAGAGATCAGATTATTGCAACCTAGACCAAGTTCAGTTTTGACATGCACATGGGCCCACAACAATTGTATTGGTTTGCCATACATTTGCATTTCATAGTTATGCATTCAGGATTTTAGAAACTGTCTTTATTAGGAAGATTTACTTCAACTCATGAAGTTATAATTGTTTTGGTCATTATATCCGCTATAACTCTTCTGTGACTTCTTGTGTGACGATCACTTGAACTCGTAAAATTCCTCTACTTTGTTTAAATGCTCGACAAATGAGTTGTAAAATTTCTTCCTAATCATATTTGTTTTGGAATCAGCAAGTGCGGTCTACTCTCTGGAAAGGTAATTTGTAAATACTAAACCTTTAGCCTTCGATGGTTACTAAGACCTTGCAATGAAAGGCTTGGTTTAAGGTGAAGATCAAACACAGAATGCCTTTTCAAGTGGAAAGGTAGTTTTAGATCTCATTTGATTTTGAGTTTTGAGACGGAAGGCTTGATGTTTACTTATCCAATAGATGTGTTTATGCATTCATATTCTGCTCTGCTGAGTCTGTTTCTATTATTGTTATAGCATCATATGGATAGGAGGCGACTACACAACTTTTGGCTTGTGGGGCACTATAATCTGTTTATGTTAACTACTTGTTTTAGATGATATTTATTTACCATGTGTCACTCGAGGTCTCTCAGTATCATACTGAGTTCTTCTGATACTAACACATCTATCTTGTAAGCTTCCCATGCAGGCCTTTGGTTGAGCTATATTAGCCATAGAGATGAAGTAGCTGCAATTGTTACATATGATTCAGTCAGTCTCAGTGAACATTTTTCTGCGTCTTTTGGTCCATCTCTCTTTTTCACACTGTTTTAAAACCCGGACCGGCCCGGCCGGTTGGACCGGTTGAATCGTGACCCAGTTAAAAAAGCGGTCCGGTTAATTTTTAAAACCTATTTTGGTCAAAATCTGGTCAAACTCGGTTAAATTCGGTCAAAATCACGGTTGAATCGTGACCCGTTCAATTGAACCGGTAGTAAACCGTCTGGTTCACTATTTTAAGACAAAATTTTATGTTTTAAATATTAAAAATAGTGTAAAAAAATAAGATATTATTTATTAATATTAATAAATTAATTAATGACATAATTATGATGTCACGGGTTAATAACGGTTGACTCGACGGTTGAACCGGTGACCGTGACTCGATGACTTTTCTGGTTCACTCAACGGTCCGGTTTTGAAAACATTGCTTTTTCAGCTCCACCCTATTTCTAATGTCTTGGAAATCAATGCTTCACAAATTAAAGGTGTCAAGGAGATAAAGTAGCAGAACTATGAATTTAAATATCTCATAACTCTTCTTTTTGTTTTCATGGAATGTCTATCTAGGTTGATGAGAATACATAAGAAAAGTAAATCAGGTCCCTGTTATCTATATAGCATTTCAAGCAGGATGCATTGTTATAGCGGCAGCATAGGGTCAAATATCCTTGGAAAGAAAGAAACAACCTGGATGAATTGCCTAATTCTATCAATTTTGAGGGTGCATTTTTGCGCAGTGGTAAGGTTGTTTCATTGCGACATAGGTGTTATAGGTTGTATTAAACCTATGACACTCATGTCAACCTTACCATTGCACCAGCATCAAAAACCCTCCCTAAAAAATATTTAAAATTGAAGTTTAAAAAAAAATATTGAAACTCATGCTAATATGAATGATAAATCAATTTGTAAGAAATAGTCAATACTGAGACTAAAAATGAGGCCTTGCCAGGACGCTTGTCCTAGCTTCAATAAACAGGCCTCTTATTATGGTTTCTATGTCACTGAGAAGCTTGGATAGTGTTTGTGGTCTGTCTGTCTACAAGATTGACCAGGTGTATAGAGCCAACGTTTAGTTCATTCACCTTAAAAAAATATGGATGTCTCCAGCAAGCCAGGCTCAACCGAAGCTGTTCAATCTGGTTTCATGAAGGTTTTTGGCTGATCTTAGGCTTAGGTTTTGTACCTTTCTAGGTATAACTTAAAAAAGGGCAGCTCAATGCACGAGACTCTTGTCACTACAGAGTTTGGAAAGAGTTAGATACACACAGCCTTGCTCCCTTCTTGTGAAAAATTTGTTTCCGTGTTTTGAGCCTTTGGCGCCTGCAGTCACAATGGTGTAACCTTACCCCTGCCCCAAGTCTCGCCTCTTTATCTGTAAAAATAAGTACATTAAAAGTCTTCCTCAATTCTTTTGTTATTTGGGTGAGTGTCAGAGAGCATTGCTTCAGTTATATGATGTGTACTTGAAGCATAGTTGACACAAGGCTGGTTTTGCTGAAGGTTTGCTTTCCTAGCAATTGAGGGTTTCAAATTATCTCCTTCATTCATAAGTCCCTTAGCCAAATTTCCTGTACATCAAATATATTAAACCTATGCTCAAGATTTTAGAGGAGTTACAAACTTGGGACTGCTTGAGATCAGTTTTATACAGAAACAAGCAGCAGGATTTAGGCATGACAGAAAGCTTGAGTTTTGGTGCGTGTAGTGTGTTAGAACATGTGTTAGTTTCGGTATATGTTAGTTTCCTCTCTTAAATATATATACTTTCCTCTTTTCTATTTCTTGTTCAACACTTGTCTTGGCCTTTATATAGAGGTTCTCTCTCAATATAACTTCACCAATTTAATATGCATTATGATACAAAGATTTTGTTATCTCTCCGAGGATTCTTCTTCTTCTTCTTCTTCTTCTCTCTCTCTCTCTCTCTCTCTCTCTCTCTCTCTCTCTCTCTCTCTCTCTCTCTCTATATATATATATATATATATACACGTAACATGGTATCTGAGCTACCGATTTGTGGCCTTATTTCTTACTCCGTCTCTCCACAAGTTCGCTCACGAGCTCACGCACGACATCGTCTTCTGTTGCACATACACAGTGTCAACCCTCAAAGGTGATTTCAAAGCCTCTCATTGGAGCTCTTCTCAAAGTTTCTTGCCTTAGTGCTGTTTTAGAGCCATTCTTATCACCGCTTGTTTCCAACCGTTCATCGACTTGCTCTTAATCAATGAACCCCTTACCCATTTGAGCGCGCATCCACCTCACGCTCCAATTTTTTACTCTCAATCAATGAGTTCCTCATCTATTTGGGTTTCACATCACCAATTTTATTTGTTCTCGCCGTTATCGTCACATGTCTTATTCATGACATTGTTTCCAAACTCAAGTTGGTTTTTGTTTTACTTGAAGTACTTGAGTTTAAGACGGGATATTATAATATATATTAATTAATTTCCTTATATGTTAATTTTTCTTTTATATAGTTTCCTCTTCTCTATTCCTTGTTCTGCACTCTCTTGGACACATATATAGAGGCTCTCTTTTAATATAACTTCATCACTTTTAATATATCTTATGATGCAGAGATTCCGTTCTCCCTTAGAGAATTCTTCTCTTTTATTCTCTTTTTGCTTTATTCTAATATGAAATATAGGAGTTATTCTAACACGTTATTAGAGCTATTTCTAACACAATACTTTGCAAGTAATTCCAATCTTTTGGGTTCTTTCATTGAGTACCAGTCGGGCTTTGATTTAGATTGCTCTCTGTAACTTGGCACGACTCACTGACTAAAGAGGTGCATGCACAAACAAGATAATGGAACCAAACCCTCAGATCAAACTACATAAATAGTAAAGAAACAAATAAGATCTAGCACAACTAGTATTTAGGACCTATTCCTGAGGTTGGGGGCATGGCTTCTGAGTCTGCAAGTTGCATTCTGGGGCCTGCAAAACTAGGATGTAAGTGACAGTGTCCAACCTCCAAATGAAGAAAACACCAGAAGATATATAGCTATATCACAGCAAGAAGGAATGGGCTTTCTGGTGAGGAACTGAGGAAAGTAGGTGATGGCCACCCCCATGTGTTCTCTCTCTCTCTTGGTAACAGTGATGTCTAAGAGCATGTTTGGAACTTCGCAAGGGGAAGGGAAACGAAGGAAAAGTATTTTTCTTGGTTTTGTAAAGAAAATGAGAGAGAGAGAGTTTATGTTTTCCCCCCCCCCCCCCCCCCCCCCACCCCCCCCCCCCCCCCCCCCCCCCCCACCCCCCCCCCCCCCCCCCCCCCCCCCCCCCCCCCCCCCCCCCCCCCCCCCCCCCCCCCGCCCCCCCCCCCCCCCCCCCCCCACTCTCCTTCCCCTTCCATTTCCCCTCTCTTTCCCTTTCCTTTCTCTCCTAGGTAAAATAAAGGGAAGAAAATAATTTAAAATTTTTCATTCCTTTCCCTTCCCTCCCCAAAGTTCCAAACAGGCTGTAAAGTAAGAGGTAGGGATTCATAAAAAACAACCTTAGAAATTCCAATGGACAAGGACAGAGGTACAACTGTAGTTCCCATGTTGCAAGTTGGAAGTTAGAGCAATATTCAAACACTCAATTTCTATGTTTACACCCAAGTTGAAGAAAGAGATGCGATGCCTGTCCTATTCTCGTCAAGGTTTTACATTGAATCACATTTAACATTTCTTTTGAAAATTTTTGGTGTTGAAGGAACTATTCTAGATAGGCCACTGAGATAAAAGGTTTTCTGTATGTTTTCAATCAACCAGCATGGAGACTCATATGGGATGTCTTTACATATAGTTTTGTTTTTTTCTATATGATATACGCATCTCATTTCTTGTGCAATGTGAAATGGGAATTTAATTCCTGTCGGATCAGGGGAGCAAAGGAAATAAATGACAGGAGTAAGAGATCTTTTTTTCCATTTTTGTTCTCTCCTTTTTTTTTTTTTTTTTTATGGCATGGGAGACTTTATTCAAGACAAAGCCCTTTGGACCCACTCCTAGCAAGTAAACTCTCTGGAGATTGACAAATATCCACAATCTATCACTTAGGTAAGAGACGGATTGGCTGGATAGACAGTTGCCCTTAAGAGTGGCAGATATCAATGTAGCAATTTCCTCTCAAGAATACTTCATGCTACACAAAAGACTAGAACTTGAGTAATGCTGACATTGCACAATTGATACTTTCTTACTTTACTCATATTGCTCTTACTCAACCAAGCAAATCTGGGTGAGATTTTTATACAATTGCCTAAAGGCAAGAATAATGCATCCTTGATAGTGACAAAAGTGCATTCCTTGACCTCTCAAAGAAAGAAGAAAGATTCTGACCAACTGGACTAGTCTTATGGTTAAAGTAAGAATATATTCTCCTAGCTATATTTGGTTCTATGGCAATGCTAGAGGCTTAGAGTTGGAACCTTCCTGTGGTGTGAAAGAAAATTGTACTTGTTATGAAAAAAATACAAATCTTCTGTTACTTTATTCCATGGCTCTCTGAATTGTCTCTTGCAGACAGATTAGAATAAAGAAAAAGGGAGAGGGATGGGAACTGAATTTTCATTGTTAAACCATTTAATGCGTTTTGGGTTAGTTAGACTAAAATGTGAATTTCTTTCCGTTGGAACAACAAAAAGAGAATGAATGTTGTATTTTTGACTTTGAAGAAAGGAATTTGTGGATGCAAAGTGTTTGGGAATTCTATGGGAGGCTTTGAATTCAATTTTTCCCTTGGAATTCAAGTCATTTGTACCTAGAGGAGGTGTTGACTGTTTAGATACATGTGGGAATTGAAGTCATTTATATCTAGAGGTGGTGTTGACTGGCTAGATACATGTGAGATGTGGCCTACATGCATGGTGTTGGAAACATGGTTTTAAGTTGGGTCAAAATTTTTAATGACCATGTCATTTCAACCCCTTGAAGGACATAGCTTTGGATATGAATAAATGCCAGTACTCATTTTCATATGCCCAGGACATGAAAATTCTTCGCCTAGACTCGTTGAAGATGAGATTTGTTTTGTTTTTCTCTTCTCTCTGTGGGCTCTATCCATGTGCATGGTAACATGGAGACCTGGAATTTAGAGTATACTTCCTAAGCAAATATCACATTGGAGAGAATAGTGATGTTGAGGTATATTGGATAGAGGGTCCACATATTTATTGGGCCCTGGGTGACCAGATTAAGGTGATAGAACCCATCACCTTAAGAGAGAGAGAGAGAGAGAGAGAGAGAGAGAGAGAGAGAGAGAGAGAGAATGGAGGGGGGTGGCTATTCAATTCACTTGGATTAAGAGAGAGTCCTTTTTCATTTCACTTTGATTATTGAAATTTTACACAAAGACTAGAAACTAAAATCCAAAAAACCTCATTTTCCTTTGTACAAAAATGCCCAAACCATTCTAAGACTTGGGAATTTCCTGGAGAGGGCTGCTCTCTGTTTTATGTGTTTCTTTCCTTGTTACATTATTTTGTACACAACCTGATCTGAGTCAATCAGTTGCCATCTAAAACTAGCAAGAGAGAGAGAGAGAGAGAGAGAGAGAGAGAGAGAGAACTCTTGTTAGCAAAGTCCAGCACACTAACAATGTGATTTGCATCTTCTATGGCAAGCAACAGCGACAGAATGCTTCTTGTGCTTTGTTTCTTCTTTCCAGATTTTGCCAATGTCATTTGCAACTCTAACGGCATCTAGTGATGCACCAGAGAGACCTCTCCTTGTGAACCCAACTGCATACAGCCCAGCTTTGCCTTTCCACCCATTTGGAAATGGAGATTTAGGAAACCCATTTCTGGAAAAGAATTCATGTTCCTGAAACATTCCAAACAAGTTTAGCCTCTTCTCTAGCAGAATTGGACCTGCACAGCCATACATCAAAGAAACTTCCAGAATACTTTTCCCCTCAAAGAGGGAATTTTCTTTTTTTCTTTTTTTTAATCATAACTAACAAACAGGACCCTAGGACATGATCAGACCAGATCCAATTACTTCAAAGATTACATCAACATCAGGAAAATGAAAAGTGCATTGGGGATATAAAAGGTAATCCACTTCTGCAAACAACTCTGCCCATTTTATCCCCTTATCAGTGTTTCTTGGAAAGCCAATTATAATTGTAGAAAGAACACAGTAGAAGAAACTTCCATAACATATTTTAAAACAATTGAAAAACAACTATGATAATAAAACCACCAAATAGAACCCAACAACCTGATAAGTAAACAGGATAGGAACAGAGAATCTACAAGGAACCCAACTTCCATAACTGTCATATGAATCCACATATAGAATATAACTTAAACATATATGTATATATATTAATATTAAGTTCTCCCACCTTTAACCAAGAAGGGACGTTGCTGCAATACCCAGTTGCCAAGATAACAGAATCAATCTCAAGATTTTCACCATTAACAAGCTCGGCTTTACCGTGTGAGAACCTCTTGATTCCGGGGACTACCTTGATTTCACCGGATCTAATTTTTCGCAAGGTACCAATGTCCAAGACAGGGGTCTTTCCTTCAGTGTTCTTGAGCTGTAAAGGGCCTATAGATGGCCTTTTCAGACCATACTTCTCTATGTTTCCAAGAGCCAACCTTGCAATAACCAGCAATATCTTATCAACTAGCCAAATTGGCAGCCATTTCATCATCAAAACTGCAAGATCAAAAGTAGATTTCCCAAGGACTTCTCTTGGCAAGACATGAACCTGTTGATTAAAGCAGAAACATATACAGTTAATTTGGTCCTAGAAAATCAGTAATTGGTAAAACTATTGAAACTCACCGAACTCCGGACAGCCATTGATGGAATCGCATTGTGGTGGCAAAGATCAAGAGAAACTTCCATGCCTGAATTGCCACAACCGACTACTAATACGCGCTTTCCTCTATAAGCTTCACCGGACTTATAGTCACAAGCATGAATAACACAGCCACCAAACTCCTCCAAGCCTTCAAATTCCGGCACCACCTTCTCTGCATTCTCACCGGTGGCCACCACAAGCCACCGGCAGATGTACTCAACCTCCCCCTTGGTGGAACCATTGTTACTTGCAATGGTCTTTACCCTCCACAAGCCACAAGTTTCATCATATTTAGCTGACTGCACGGTTTCATTGAATCTCGGGCTAATTTCAAAGTGCCTTGCATATGATTCTAGATAGTCGATGAACTGATACTTAGTAGGGTATTCCGGGAGGTTGGCCGGAAATGGGAAGTGGGGTAATTGACAGAACTGCCTAGGGAGGTGAAGTTTCAGGCGATCGTAAGTATGGTTTTGCCAAAGTGAGGCAATGCAGTTGGCCCTTTCAAGGATGACAAAGGGCACACCTTGCTGTTTTAGGCCAGCGCCAACTGCTAGTCCGGATGGACCGGCCCCAACAATGACAGGTCCGTTTACCAATATACACCGGCCGGAAAAGAAGCTTTCGGGTTCAAGAGAGTGAGACATTGTTGAGATATGAAGATGATCAGTAGTATAGTGGATCAAAAAGAGTATGTTTTTGGGATTACAAAAGAGAGCTAGGCAAAGATTAGATGGAGAAGAGAAGGGATGACAAACGCAACACTTTGTATGTGTAGAAAATGGTTTTTATGTATGTTGAGAGATGGAGGGGACAAAGAAGAGAGTGACAGAGAGGGGAGAGGGGAAGAGAATAGAATGTGTGGAGGGGGTTAAGAGGGATGGAGGGGTTTAAATAGGGAAGTTGGCCATATGAGATTGGGATTGAAAATGGTGCTTTTGAGGGTCTTTTCAAATGATAAGCCTATGTGGCTAGATCCCTTTGTTCAATGCATATATATATGTAGTTTGTTTATCTAATTATTAACTCACAAATACTACTATGCCATTTCTCTACCAATGACAAGTCTTTAACTCATACCGAGAAGAAGTTCATGTTCTACGAAAAATTAGTAGAGAAAATAAAAATTTTCAAAGGTGTTAGGAAAAAAACAAGTAACTTGGCAAGCGAGAAGGAGCTCACGTTTTAATAAACCGCCAAACCTATTTATCTATCCTCTCTGGGTTTAGGAGATTTTCCTTTTTAATCTAATTAGGTTGTGAGAGAATCTTTAATGGTTAGGCTAGGTTGTTTTTTCTTAGCCATCCTGTAGGTGATCTTCGTGGGACCGGCTCTTAGGCTTGGGTAGTTATTTCTTGTATGTTTCTTCCGTTCCTAGCCCTTTTCAAGTATATAGATCTTTTATGTGTCCTCTTTTTTAGAGTTTCGAGTCTTGAGCTTCTTTGTAATATTTTTTTTTGGTAATAAAATTCTTCGTTATCAAAATAAAAAAAAAATAAAAAAAAAAGAAAGTCTTAACTCATATGCTATTTATCAAGTAAAAAGGAAATCCATATATATCTTCCAACTCTTCCCATAGAGTAGTCTGGTATGACCACCAAATAGTAGCTATTCCACACCCTATGCCCTATTGAGATAAGGTCCCAAGTTTGCACATGGGTCGACCAACATCTCTCCCAATGGTTAGGTTTTTCATGGAGACTAATCAAGCCTCCCCAGAGTCAGCCTACTTAGTCTAATTTAGTTAGTTAATTTATATCACAAATTAGGAGTTATTTTCCTACAATCATTCTCAGTGCAAATCCTATGTTTACGTGGTCAAATATAGCATCACTGAGTCTATGAACAAAGCTTACTTTTGCTGATACTACAACCAAATATGTAGGTAGAAGAAAACAATTTTGGAACTCACGTTAGCTTATGATTAGTTCAATTTTGACTTTAATTCATTTGTACCAAGCTATTTCATGGGAAAATAAAATTGTGCGGTTGCAAACAAGCCTTCTATGTATTGGAATTGGAGTTTTCACAATAAACTGTACGAACATGTTTCTGTTGACCAATCAAATAGTGCCATGTTGTTGCAAAACACTAAAAGAATTTTTTGGCAGTTTGTTCAAGAATTTGGCTGCCTTGATATTTTTTTCTCATCAATAGTATGAAAATCAAACGAAATTGAGAGAGTTCAATGAAACTTAAAAAAAAAAAAAAAAATTAAGCAAAATATTGGAGATACAGCTGCTAATGGACATAGTTTTGCCTTGTACTAGACTTCAAAGCATGCACGGATTTTTGTTTTTATTTTTTATAATTTTTGAAGTAAATGGCTGTTGAAACTACCTTGGTCTTGTGTATCATCTACTTAACAATCCATGCGTGAAAATGGAGTAAGATTTTCTTTACAACCACTATGCCATTCTTGAGGGTTCAATTGTATTCAGGCTAAGCTGTTGCTTTCTTCTCTTTTGTTTTCTGTCTTTCTTACTTCTTCTTAATGCATTTTGGGGTGCTGAGTTTCTAAGGCAATAACAACTTGCCATGCTTTCAGAAATATTCCACACTGTTTTAACTAGCTTGATTAGAACAATTCTATACCTCCAATGTAGCATAATTCCAATATAAAATTATTTATTGCTTGTTTTGTTACTTCATTGCAAACTCTCCGACACTTAAAAGAACATAAGCCTTGCTTACTTGTGTTGTATCTCTTTATTAACTAATGTTTTGAGGGCTTAAGAGTACGTGCTTTTGAAATTAATGAGATGATAGTGCTCAACTATTTAAAGTCGAGAAAAGGAATGATGAACCATTGTCGGCATAACCCTACTGTACAATTTTTTTTCCTGATTTTATCGCATTCCTTGATAAGCCCCTAGTGCTCGACAACATCTAGGTGTGAAACTTTTATCACATTAAAAATAATTGTGTACAGTTATTTAGTTTAGAATAACCCGGTTGCATGGAGATTGATAGTTGCGCTAGCTCCAAAAGGAGAAATATTCTGCAATTTATAGACTAATGTATTGCGGGTGATGTTGAAATTAATGGCATAACAATGCTCAACTGAGAAATGAATGATGAATCATTGTCGGCATAACCTTTCTAGAGGATTTTTTTTTTTTTTTGGATTTTTATCGCAGTCCTTGATGAGCCCCTAGTCCTTGACAACATGATCTAGTTGTGAAACTTTTATCACATTAAAAATTATTATGTACAGTTATATATATAGTTTAGAATAACCCAGTTACATGGAGATTGATAGGATTAAAAGTGAGAAATATTCTGCAACTTTATCAAGTACCGACAAAGTTTGGTAGTTGATCTCCGAAATAAGCGGTTGGTTATTCATTAGATTTGTGCAAATGCAGTCATAGTATATGCATTTCAAAAAAAAAAAAAAGAAGAAAGAAATTTACTTTTGAGTTGTTGCATCTCTAAGGATCATACAGTGGCTGTTAATTAATTCGTTTATAATCTCTGTTTTATTTTCTTATTTTTAAGGTAGCACTGATGTAATCTTCACAAACTTGAGGATGTATCCTGATTGTGTTTAATCCATTCTTGTAAGAGTTCAAAATAGTAAGGGACAAATACCACATACAAATGAGAATTCTCCATTTTCTGCAATGTTTTAGACGATAAAAACTATAATGAATAAGCAAAATCACAATGATTTTTGTCTCTATTTCTAGTTATGATCCTTTGATGATAGCTTGGAATGGATTCATGAAAATTCTTATTATCGACATACCTTTGATCTCAGAATCCTTTATTATTTCAGTAATGAACTAGTGAAATACTTACAGTTTGATACATTATATACACTTGGTTTTTTTAAACAGATAGACAAACGGGCATAAACGCTAAACCTATAATTAGGTCAAACCTCATAGGAAATTTCCGGGATGCCTTGTGTCAAGTTTTTGTATTGAGAAAAGTAACAAGAGCATAGACAGTTAGAAGCACCTACTCAAATTTTCTTTAACCTTGGAAAATCTAAATCTACTAAGAGAAATCCAACATTTTCGATATTCAAGGTTTTCAATGAACTTTCTTGCAAACATTAAGAAAGTTATAATTAATTTTTGGAAGCAATATCAATCAGTATAGACATCGGGCATCTACCTATACTGTAATTCCAATCAAGAGATTCATTGAGCAACTCTTGAGTAAACTATAAAGTAATAATAAGAATTATGTCGTCTAACTTTATTCAAAAATGAAACTCTTTTTGAATCACTATAAAACTGGAAAATTATTTCGATTTTGTTTGATCATTTCTTTTATTTTTTAATTGTATTGAATCCATTTTCTATTTTAAAATAAACAGTGATTTTCTAAAACTTTTTACTTTACGTTAATTTGAACTCATTAGATTCAATAGTAGATTCATTCAAAATCATAAACAAAGGGTAGTGGTTACATTTGCTGATCTTGGAAAGTGAATTTTCGGAAACTCTGCTCAAGTTGCAAAGCAAGGTTTAATGTCCACGAGGCAATGCTGACAAGGATGCGCGCAATGTGACCATGTGGAGTAGGTGATCTCGGACTACTACTCGCACCTGGGGGGGTTCACATACCCCTGTTGGAATTTGGAACCACACCACCTCCTAAAATTTGTTATCACATTGAGATTGCCAATGTTGTTTTTGCCCACTTTTAAGTTCATTTCATGCCAACCATTTGACAAGGATATAATATACACACACCCATATATATATATATATATATGTGTGTGTGTGTGTGTGTATGTATGTATGTATGGTTTTGAAATGAATGCTATATACTAATCCTAAATTTGAATTTACACATAATCAACCATGGTGAATGATAATAAAAGACCTAAGGGGACCTTAGTCATAGGGAAGAAGAGGTGCATGTGCATGGAACCTTGTTGGATTCCTAGGGTCTCTTCTTTTCAGGCAAGAATGAGAAGGGGTGTCTGGTTCTTCCTTAAGATGAAGCAAATGCTTTGATGAACCATGGTATCTAAATAGTTTCTAATCACGCGTTAGAAAAAGGTTCTCTAAAGTTGGAATTCATTAGGATTATAGCAGGCTTCCAAGAAGTTTAGTAGCCGATACACTCTGTTCTGAGATGATTGAACCTTGATGATAACTTCATCATAATAATAATGACTTCGTCTTTTGTTGCTCAATTTGGCCTTTGTTTACAGTTCAGAGGGCATGCCCCATCTGTTTTTGTTCTCACTGATTCTATCATTTCATAAAATAACCTAGCAAAAGAAAAAGAAAAGTAACAAAAACCAAAGCACAACCAAAACAAGAAAAGAGAAATGTTTAATGAATATGAGCTGGGATCTCTCAAACTCTCTTTCTGCTGGTCCTTCTGGTATATATTTTTCAAAAAAATAGGACTATATAATTAAAAAATTAAAGCAATGTTGTACTTGAACCCAATCTCAAGTTCCCTTGAATAGGAAATCCAAGATTGATATGGAGTTACTTTCTATAAATTCAATTCTGTTAAGAGTAAAAGGTACTTCATTCATCCAACCACAAACAAACACCCCCCCTCCTCCTTTTCTCTTCCTGCCTTTGCCATCTTAAACTCTACAGGAATTATTTTAATGCTACAAAGTTAGTTCACTGAACTTATAAAATTGAAAATCTAATGATAACTCAATGCACTATTGAAACATAAAAGCCATCCTCCAGTTCCAACAAACATGTTCAGAGCATTTGACAATAAGTTGTCAAGTCCAACATAAACAAATCCACTAAACCTCCATGACCAAAAATAATCTCTCGTTTGGATGGATAGATTTAAAATCTAGAGATTTGGAGTTTTAATTTGCAAATGCATGTGAGAGTAAGTTATTAGAGTTAGATTAAAGAACTAAGTAGAATGCTCGTAATTGAGATGTTTTTGTCCCATTTTTGTACAACTAAAATCATTGCTACCATAACTTTGAAATAACAAATTTTTACTAATTATTTGAAATCCCCTCGTAATAAAGCATTCAAATCCTTATGTCTATTTATTGATATCTAATGTAAGCTATCGAATATATATTAAAAACTTATTCTTTTAATAATCAAATTCAAATTGGTTGCTGTGTGCGCCTGTGCTAAGTTCTTGCAATGTAAGCTACTCCACAATCATTACTTGCTAAACAACTCTATCTATAGGGCAATTACTCATCCCAAAAAAGCTATCTTTCTCCCCACATGCAATCTATAACTACACTAACCATTGTGTGGAGATCTTACTGCCAAAAGCATGCACATGCTATGTCAATCAGCACAATATGCTTATATATATATATATATATATATGTATGTATCCTCCAAACATATAATGTAAAGGTGGCTTTCCTTATATATACATATATATAGGTCACACACAAACAAGTGTTGTTTAATTTCAAAACATTAGCCTCGGTAGCTTTCACTTACTGTATTCTTCTCACTTAACTTCTTTTCTCCAAAACATGAAGGCTCCGCTTGAAACTCGAGTTTGCAATGAAAAAAGAAAAAAAAAGTAAACAAAAATATTTTTATTATTTTTTCTTTTTTCTTTTCGTTTTTATTTTTCTTTCCTTTTTTTGAATTCTAGACGAAGCAAAAAGATTTTCTTTAATTAGTAGATCTTAGCTCTTGGTCATCAAGAACTAAGGGAACATGTCCCCAAATATTGAGTTGGGCCTCATTCATGATTAGAAGAGGGCCCCCTAAGATTGCCTTTAAAGTTTTATTGAATCCTTGAGAAATCTTTATTCCTTCTAATTATTTTACTTGCATATGCACACTCATTGCATCCACAACCTCCAAAAGTAGGGAGAGAGCTAGAGAGACCTAGCTCTAATCTCTTTTCTTTAGTACTGCTGAATGTGAGGTTTGGAATATTTCTTCAATTTAAAAGAGAGAGCACATGGAAACATGAGAAGTTAAAAACCGGCGAGACAATAAATAGACAAAGAATAGAAAAAGAAAAGAAACCCTCTCTTCACAAGATTAAGTGGCGTCATTTGCGCTAACGAATCCCTTAACATCTTTAGAAAAATGGTTTTCAATTCACAAAACCTTCTCGTGATCTGCCGTTTGACTTTGTTGAACTACTAAAACTTCTATTAATTATCTGTAAATAATTCAAAAACACCAAATTAATAATCATGTGTTTAACATCTTTTGGTCTACATGCTATAACAAATCTTTTTGGGTCAGTCAATGATACAATCATTTAACATATTATTGCGAAGAGGGATGTTTGCACGAAGTGCATCTGCTCGAAATATTAAAAATTTCATCAAGATCCAGCTTTTGATAACATCATTTGAGGAAAAACAAAAAAGTGTTTTAACCTTTGAAATGGTACATATATGCATTGAGTTGCATTAATTTCTTTTTTTCCTCTAAAGTTCAATTTTTTTTTTCTTTTTTCAATATCTCATCCAGCTCTGAAGCTCAATACTTACAAGAAGTTTACTAATATAAAGTTTTACTTAAATTTTTTTTTTTGTTTGGTCTGGTGTGTTATCTGAAGTTTCTTAGCCAATGCATTTTAAGTGAAAAATAAGGAAATTCAAACTACATTTTCAGTCAAAAAGAGGCCATGAACAGCCCCAATTGCACGTGAATTAACCCAAAAATAAAATCAAATACACATGTATCAACTGTTGTTTTCGCTACAATTAGAGTTTTGATGTCTTTGTTATTATCTTTTTGGTTTGAATTGGTATAAAAATCTTATTAAGAGTAGAAACTAATGTATATCAATTAGGAAGTTGAAATCATTGAACATGAATCAAAATAATTCCCACATTTATTTGACACTGCTTTCAATGACGAGATTCAGTTAATGAAGTCGGTAGCTAACTTTTGAATGAATGAAGACTATTCCTATTACTCATCCAAATACCATGGTAGGGATTGCTACTGCCATAGCCATAGTCTTTCTTGTGGCACTAAACCAGCAACATGCTTATTTTAATTGGCATTTTTAATATTTGGTTCTGCCACCCCAGATGCCTTTTTGAGTCCTTGACTGCCCTCTCTTCCATGGAGAGAGAGAGAGAGAGAGAGAGAGAGAGAGAGAGAGAGAGAGTTACGTGATTATTCATGTAGGCATGTACTTGAAGAAAGTCCTACTTTTACTAACTTTGTACATCTCACATTGTTTAAACTTGAAAGTGCTGAACATTAGATATATTATTCCAAGGCATGCCTTAACTAGAACTTCAGGATCTGTTTGGCTACCTCAAAATTTAGTGTTGACATACAAACAGGACCTTCCTGCACTTGTCAAAGGTTGTTGGCTCCAGACCTGTTTTTTTTCCAAGGAAATAAATTGCAATGGAGAATACATATATATCTGCATTAAAATCTTTAAAGGATAGAATGCTCAGGTTAATTTTGCCTTCAATCATATGATCATGGTAAATTTTTTTCACCGTTAACTTTTTGCTCAAAGTTACTAAATTCACTTGGAACCTACTGTCGGTTTTGTTAAGGAGTGTCGTAAACATGAGTCATCTCTAGTCTACTACATATTGGTTCATGTATGTGTGCCAATATACATATCAAACATGATTGCATTGTCTTCATATCTCCCAATGCAACTAACTCCATAACTGTAATAACTGAAATCATATAAATAATGAATATAGAATGATGGGTCAATGTTTTCCTCAAAGGGAGAGAACTGGTTAACAAACATGGAAAAACATGTGATCACATGACATTAGAAGAGTTTGGTGAGACCTTTGCTGAAGGATGGTCAACAACCTCCCTAAAACCACATTTACTAGCTCTGCTGTGGCATGTGCAGCTTTAAATAGTATTCTTGACAATATATATATTTATATATATATGTATGTATATATTGGAGAAAACTACCCTTGGTAAGGTGAAGAAGCTTTTTGTAGTCTATCTCTCTATGACTAAATTAATATCATGCTGCAACGTTGGGATACAAAACCAAAAAAAGAAAACTTACAAAGAGGCTATAATGACCTGAGCTCGAAATACAAAACAATCTCTCCCCATGTGAGATAAGACTGTGAGCAGCTTATGTTCTCTCACATGAAGTGAGACTGCAAATATCTGACCTTCTCCGGATCTCGCAATGGTGAGAGCTCGTGTACTAAACTGCCTCTTTTTTCAAAAGTAATAAAAGGATTTATAGAAAATGTTATGTTTTTTCTCAGACTAACAATCAAATCCTAATCATTGAATCCAAAATTTCTTTAAACAACAACTATAAAAGGACATAATGTTATCTCAACGTAGTCAAGTATCACAAATCTCATGTGAAAGAATAATGATTGAGTGTAATAATAGTCCCAATTATCAAACATTAATAGTTTGCGCATTTTTTCGCACAGAAGGTTTATTCCTCTCTGATTGTAATACACGTCCAATTATTTTAGAGGAACTACTATTTTTTTCCTTTTTCATGGTTAAGAGCAATCACTTAAAAATATTAGGAAGCCACCTAAATTTTCTCCAAGTAATTGCTAAGATTATAATTGCAGGCAATCCTTCATCAGTGAGATATGGAGGTCATGGTTTAAAAAACTTAGTGACCTATTGATATTTCAGTGAAATAATTAGAGAAATGATTAGGCTATAGAAAAGATTACCCTTTGCTTTAATCTTTTGTTAGAATTTATTTATTTTTTTGTTGATGAGTAACCCTATTGTTAGAAATTTAGAGTAATCATTCAGAGTAGTATCCAAATTTGCACTATAAAAAGCTGGCTATCTCAGTTATCATTGAGAGTAATCCTAAGGCTGAAGAAAACAATCGGCTCATTTACCAAAAGCTATTTATTTTATTCAATATATATTAAATCAGGGTCACTTTTTGAATATTTTTGAAACAATGGTTAAACGTCAATAGGATTGACGCTTTTACAAATAGCGTCAATCTTAATGACGATTTCAATTTGAATTTTGAAAAATTCCGTAAACAAAATGAAAACGTCAATACAAATGACGTTTTTCGTTTCTTTTTAAAAGCGTCAATATGAACAACGCTAAACGTTTCCAGAACTAAAAACGTCAATCATGTTGACGTTTTTTATTGCAAGAAAAAGTGTTAATCATGTTGACACTTTCACTTACAATATAGTCAATATTGTTGACGTTTTTACGTCATATATCAACAGTTTGTTCGAAAGCGTCATTAGGTTTCATCGACCAGTGCTCTCAATGACGCCGCGGCCGACACTGCTCTCTCTCTCCCGACGACAAAGCCCTCCCGACAACGAAGCCCTCCATCGTTTCTTTGTACATGTTCGTCTCCCTCTCTCTCTTTCTATATATATATATATATATATATTGTGTATATGTTGTTGATTTGAAAGAAAAGAAAAGAAAATGTCCTGAATTAGTTGTTGTGTAGCAGTTCCTGTCTTTGTAATAGTTGAATTAGTTGATGTGTAATGTGTTGTTCATCTCCCTCTCTCTCTTTCTATATACATGAATGTCATGTTTGATTGATATAAAAATATAGAGCTAAGCTCTTTCTCAGTTTTATTACTTTATGCTCGTGGAAATTCATTGAGTATAATTTCTCAGGTCAACATCTTTTAGGGAATTGCACATGAAATTAATGGGTCAGAATTTTCATCTACCATATAACACAAAATCTCAAGTCCTCAATCAGTAGCGTAGCAGACAAAACAACAATACCACCTATTGGGAAAAAAAAAATAAAAGGAATAAAAGCCATAGCAGATCAACATCAGAAATGAAACACTAGAGAACACCTACAGCAGCATCAACCATTGACTTCAAATGTTTAATTTTCCATTGACCAAAGCAAATCAAAGGAACCAAATGAACATAATTCTCCATTGCCATTGAGGCACACAATAAAATTAGTGATGTGCTTGTGATGGGAACTTTCCAATTATCTTCACTAAAAATTCTACATGTTTTAATTTTAAATGGCACTCAAATTTTATTTTTAACTTTAATCCGAAAATGGATTTGTTATTGTAAAAAAATTACACTTGATTACTGGAAGTGAAAGACTTATAGCAACATGATAAGAAAAAGAAAAATAGAAAAATTGTTCAAATTGAAAATATAGTGGTACCATATTATAAGAAAGATGAAAATAATGAGGACATTCCCATTCTATTTTGAAATATAGTATTTCGGTATATTTTTATATAACTTAATCTAACTTGTACTGAAGCTTTATCTAACTACTATTTTCATATGTTTAACTACAGTAAGGTTGATTGAATGGGTACTATAAAGGTGATGTGCTATTGGAGGGGGGACAATAGTACAAGACCCTGACGAAAGCATATCATATGATATCGAAGCGAAGGGGTTTTACACTATACAACGCAGAATAACACTGAAAGAATTAGAACAGTTTCTTATACCCAAGGTTGTTGATGAAGGGGTAAACATTCGTTTGAAGTTGATACGCAGACATCCCCATAGACAATGGGAGAGGTTCATTTATTACAAGAAGGTGCCCATCAATGATGACATGACCTTGGATAGTGTGCTGGACATCCCGCCGTGTTTTTCCACACTGAATTATGTTGAACTATACGTGGAGAAAGAGTACATAACAAGTAGGTTGAATGTACCAGATCTGATGTATTCAGGTTATAGGGCATACAATGATCCTGGCTCATTCACTGGGATGTTGACTCAGGGGGCATACAGTGGCATTCCCGGCTCATTCACTGGGATGTTGACTCAAGAATCTTACAGCAGGGCTTCACAGTATGCCAATATGTCCCCACTTCCGTATTATCCGATGTATGGGTCATACGCAGCCGGGGGATCACAATTGCAATACGACATTGGTATAAGTTCAGGGGTCAAGCGTCTATCTCCAGAACAACTATCGACTTCCTATTTGACAGGTTCTACTGGCCTGTTGACGAGTACGTTAATACAGGTGATGATGGAGATGAGGGATGCGTACCTGATAGTGCGGGTCCTGATCTGGACATGGATGAGGACATTGACGCTGAACTAATGGCTAATGATGAATCTGATGATGAGGGGCCTGAATTTAGTAAACCGCCATCGTCCTCAGTTGATATACCCGAACGGTACACACCTATCCCTTTCTTCACAAACTTAGAGGGGGGTGGTGATACTACCGTAACTAGTCAGGACCTTTATTTTCATAGGAACGTATGGACCCCGGAGACCATAGAGTTCAAAAAGGGGATGATCTTTAAAGACAAAGATTCGGTAAAGTATGCAGTAAAGATGTACAATGTAAAGAAAAGAAAACAGTATGTAATGGTGAAAACGGGCAAGAAGGTTTGGGATGTAAGGTGCAAGCATGAATGCAGCTGGACGTTTCGAGCCTCAAAGAAAAAGAAACATGGTTTCTTTGAGGTAAAGACGTATCCCGGTCCACATCATTGTGTGTTTGCAAGGTTGCAGAGGGACCACTGTAACATTGATATTAATCTCATTACGACAGTCATACTAGACTCAGTTAAGGTAAACTATATTTCTTTTAAACCAATGTAATTTAAAATTAAAACGGGAGTTGTTTATGTGTACACTTGAATGTGATTGATATTTGTGTACAGGCAGATGCTAAAACGAAGAAGGCATCGCTTATCACTACCGTACGAACTGCATTGAAGCACACAGTCTTTTATAGGAAGGCATGGCTTACAAAAACAAGAGCCATTGAGGTGATATTTGGGAATTGGGACAAGTCATACACGAAGCTTCCCCAGTACATGACGGCACTACAGACCTTTAATCTTAGGATAGTTATAGACTGAAATGTGTTACCGTCGACTGCGCCGGACGAGGTAGTGTTTAATTATGTGTTCTGAGCTTTCAAACCCGCCATTGATGGATTCGCTCACGGCCCTCCTGTTATCGGCATTGATGGGACTTTTCTTAATAAAAAATACACCGAGAAGATGCTGGTAGCTACCGCATTAACTGGCAATGAACACATTTTACCACTTGCTTTTGCCATTATAGATGAAGAGACTACAGCGTCGTGGTCATGGTTTATTCAGAACTTAAGATGGCATGTAGTTCCTAACCGTGAGGGCATCACGTTGATATCTGATAGGCACAAGGGCCTGTTGAATGCTGTTGGGTGGTACTAGGAACATCCGCGTCTGCGACCAGTTGGATATCATCGATATTACCTCAGGCACGTCCGTAGTAACTTCAACAAAAAATTCAGCAACACAAAACTCATGGATTTGGTATGGATGGCTGGTAGTTGCCATCAAATTAGGAAGTTCAACTTGATTATGAAGAAGATTGAAAATCTAAAACCAGAGGCATTAAATTGGTTACAAGAGATGGAGGCTGAAAAGTCGACACTTGCACATACTGGAGGTCGTAGGTGGGGGATTTTGACTACAAACCTATCAGAGGGATTTAATAGTGCATTGAAGGGCACTCGGAATGTGCCCATCACGGCATGTGTCCAAACTACATTCCACCAACTTGTTAAGTATTTTGACGAGAGAAGAATTGAGTGTATTAAGAATCGGGCTGCTGGTTTGAGGTATGGCCGCAAGCTACAAAAACAAATAGAAAAATACCAGTACAAAGGAAATACACATTTGTTGAGAGCGTTTAACAAGTTAATGCATTGCCATCACTTTTAAGATGACCATTATTTTTGTGACAATGAAACTGATTTCAATTTTGTTCACAAGCAAGAAGGTGAATATGAGGTCGAAACCACACACCACGGGATGCTGGGTGGGCACAAGCAGGTTGTAAAACTTAACCAGGCCAACTATTCTTGTTCGAAATACATCATCAAAAAATATCTATGTTCGCACATGCTTGCTGTCACCGCGGACTTAGGCATCGATCCGTTTTACTTGGTGGTGCTAGAGTACAGAATTGATGTATACCCATGTATTTGGGATTCTAATTTTAGCCCAATGCCCCATGAAGATTACTGGCCCTTGAGTAGTATGCCCACGTTGCTCCCCTATACAGGTCGTTTGCGATCACTGAATCCAAAGTCAGGTCGGCCCAAAACGACCCGTATTCGCAATGAAATGGACACCTCCAGGCAAAAGCACAGTCACCACTGCAGTCTTTGTCAACAAACTAGGCATGACAAGCGAAAATGTTCGGAGAAGCTTCGACGAGTGGCATAGTAGTAGTTGTTGTTTGGACACCTTAAGTAACTGGATTTTGTTATGTATGTAATTTATTTTGTTATGTAAGGTAGTTGTCTTGTCTCTATCGAATCATGGACTTAGAATAACATGGACTCATATTGCATGAAACAGAAAATCTCAAATATGACCACTACATGGACATGTTATATGAAACATAAGATGGCAAATATTAACTTACTTCACATCAAACTTAACCAGAAACATAAATAAGCTTTATGGACCATGTTTGTAACAGCACAGTGGTTTGCCAGCAACCAAAAGGCTACTAGGTAGATAGTTAATATAGTCATCGTCGCCTTTTTCTTCTAAGAAATCTGAAAGTTTTGGATCAGATACCAGCAACGGATCTTCAATAATGTCTATTATTCGTTGTGTTGGATCAGCACATTCTTTCTTCGCATGCTCTGTAAAATGATACCTATCCAACCTTCATTGTATTTGGTTAATCTCACGTTCGAGCACTTTTATGACCTTACTACTTGAATATGACGGACTGCCCCACACCTTAGCTGAACGGGCCTTTGGGACGCGGAGGCCATGCCATCGGCAATACATTTCTTGTTCACGCCATTTATCGAGTAAGTCTTCCCACGGCAACCTCAACCTGTTGCATTGGTCGTCTGTCACACCGCAGGCTGGTCGTTGGGATGCCTCGCCAATGAATATGTGGCTAACCAGACCTGTCGTATCGTACATTATGATAGGTTTGTTGAGAAATAGATGTTTTCGACCATACCATTTGTTACCAATTGCATCTGTGTATGTACCCACCCTAAGGAAGTCCAAAGAGGTTCAGTTGTTTGAGTGCGTGTCGTAGCCTGGGACCGAACGACTGGACGACGCACCCCGTAAGCATTTTTGCTTTGGCATCTTTGTAGGTGTTGGTGATGTTTATGACTTATTGACATTATCATACAACTTATATAGGCTATAATGGCTTCAAGTGAAGCCTGCAATTGATTACCCAAGTGATGCCAATATGTGGAGGACAATGTCATGGTTTTAGACTCAATGGTTCACGTGAAGGGTTTCGTACAGTGCAATGGATTTAGGTATAGTGCAATGCCTATAATGGCTTCACGTAATTCCTGAAATGGATTCAGACTATAGGGTATGGTACATTACTTTTCAGGGTTCACGTGAAGCTAGAAATACCCTAACAATAAATACTTCCAAATGACTACAATGGACTGAGACTGATGACATTTTTCCCAGCCTTTTATGGACTTGCATGTCAATTTCTGCAGCCTCTCGCATTAACGGTGCAATGCCTATAATGGCATCACATGATTCCTGAAATGGATTCAAGCCTGACATGCAAACTTTAATTGACACGACAACTCGTGAGTGCAGGCTGGGAGATGGAATAAATTGTATAAGTACTACCTTTACAAGGGTGCAACTTTAACTATACATCTGTGCTAATACTCCTCAGGTATGACGACATACACTGTTGATGACATTTTCAAGGCTATGGGTCATTACTGGGTTACATACGATAAAGAAGTTTTTGAGTACCCTTTGAATCCAAATATACGTTACACATGGAGCACTATTAATACAATGTTAGAAGAGTTGTCGTATCGAACTATAAGAACTCAGAATTTGGTTGCAAGCTTGCGAGCATCCAATATTCGAATTCCTCGTCGATTGGCAATGAATATGCCTACCAATACTCCTCAGTTGTTGCAGAAGGCGTTGCACCGTTTTCGTGAAAAGAATAATCGAATGCAAATGAGGTTGTGCCAACACTCCTTCAACGTGTCTGCAACTAAGCATGCTAAGGAGGGGCTAATCGATGAGGCAGAATTTTATTTACGTGCTATGAATGACAAACAATATCAATCTGACATTGACATGTCCGATGAAAATAAAAATTCATGACGTTTATTGTATGGGGTTTATTGTGTTTTGGGCTTTCATGACTCTTGCATGAATTTTATTTCATATATGTTTCTTTACTATGTTCAGCAGTTTTATGAACTTTATAATAAAACCTCTTTTTTTAAATCTTCATGCAGATAACTAGCTTATGTATTAATTCCAAAATACAAACAAAGTACACGAGCCTTACATCACTAAGTATAAACATGGGGATTAAGGTCTGTTAATACTACTTGCAAATCGATAAACGTAAACATAAATACTCCTTCAAATGGACATAAGTGCATAAATCACTCCTCATCGAACATCTAATAGTCTGACAGATACTGGTCATTAATTAATACATTGTTTCGTTCCCTGGGCGTCAGTTCTCTCGCATTAGCCTCGGCCATTTCAGTGGCGAGTTGGAGCATGAAGTAACGACATCGTCGCATCAACATTCAATTATTCTCTCGCCTTATTTGTGCTACCGCTTCTTCGTAATTTGCCTTGTTCCTCCTTGGCATCTGCTGAGAGCGTCGATGCGTTATTCGAATCCCGAGATTTTGCAGATCTCTTACCAATCCCTCCTGCTCTTTCACCCTGAATGGTCACTCCTGTCGTAAGCCAACATAATACTCCTTTGGGTTAGAGTATTTTTTCCACCAATACTCATCATGGAACAGAGATAGGATCCACACTCGAGCATGTTGGCAACTACAAGAACTACCTGCACCTCCGGTAGCCATTAATTTACAAATGACAGTGAGTAAATGAGGGTGTGAAAGATGATGAGGCGTTGTTCGTAGATGATGGGGGCATTATTTATAGAAAATCGTAATACCCAATGGACTATACATTATTGTAGTGAACATTGTCCACCGGCTATTACTTTATAGTTATCAACAATGTCCAATGATAGCCTTCTAGCGCATTGATAGTCACATCACATGTCATGACATTTGTAATATTTGTAATATTGTTATTTATTTATTTCCATTATTGTAGTTAATTCTCGGTCATTTTTAGCTAACTTTATAGTATGTGTATATCATAGCTTTTATGGATATAGACGTGGTTGGACTACCCAGACCTGTTGACCCATCAGTTCTCACTTTACAGGAACATCACAGGTCCTCTAGTATATGGACGCACCAGTAGGTTTGTGACTTCGTATTGGCAAATATTATATTTTTGTTGTTATATATTTGTTTATTTATTATTTCATTATTTCTTCTTACAGGATGACCAGGTGCTTCATTGTCGCCGTAATGACGCCGCATGCTGAGCTAGACCTTTATCCCTTCGGATACTACTGTACTTGATGTGTGCCGGTTTCTACGAGTTGTACCGGATTAGTTATATTCAGCTTGACCACTTATCACAGCCTTGGTCGAGAGGTGGAGGTAGGAGACTCATACATTTCACTTCTTAGTTGGAGAGGCCACTGTGACATTACAAGACGTGTCTGTGTTGGTGGGCCTGCTTGTTGATGGTGAGCCAATTGGAGGCCTAGATGGTGGGGGTGACGCATAGCATTGGCAGTAGATTTGCTGAGAGTTGTTGGCGCTGAGCCTAACATCCAGGATTTCAGCGATGGCTGTCTTAGGCTTTCGTGGCTATCTACCACATTTCAGCAGTTGCTAGACGATGCTGACGAGGTGACTGTGCAATACTATGCTAGGGCATATATCATGCAGCTTATTGGGGGGTTAGTGTTTCCAGATAAGTCACTGAACTTGATTAAGTTGATGTATCTACCATTCCTTCGAGATTTCGATCAGGCCAGTCGATATAGTTGGGGTGAGGCAGCCCTTGCCTTACTTTACCAGATGATGTGTCGGGCGACTAAGACCGACACGAAGGATATAGGAGGTATTTTGGTGTTGCTACAGGTATGTGGTCGTTATAGGAAATGTTATATCTTTATGACTTTTTATATGACATTCTTCGTTATGTTATGCTATTTGTGTAACAGATATGGGCCTGGGAGAGATTCCCTAGGATTAGCCCACGTCAGCGTGTTGCATCGACTCTTTAGACAGCAGCCGCTAGACATTGGAGATCAGCAGCACCTACCCACTGGGCCATGGGGTGTTAGGTATTGTACTTATAAATTAAAAAAAAACAGAGCTAAGAAATGTGCAATTCTATTCAACTTAGAATGTTATTTAAATATACTTTGTATTGTTTTGAAATAAGGTGGAAGAGTAAGTTTGCACTGGATAAAGTCCCCACCCACGTTGTTGTAGTGTATAGAGACCAGTTTGATCGGTTGAGAGATGATGAGGTATACCTTTAAGTGCTTACATTTTTTTTCTTACATTACGTAAACTAAGTACGATAATAGGTATTTCTCTAGTATGCTGACATTTATATTGCATTATTTAGTTTGTGTGGCAGCCTTATGGTCGGCACGATGAGATCATCGATACTCTCCCTGATTATTGTCGTGCTAGGAGTGACATATGGATGGCTGAGGTGCCACTTATATGCTTGGAAGTGGTCAAGTGGCATTTGCCTAGTCGTGTTCTTCGACAGTTTGGTTGTTGCCAGGTCATACCTACAGCCCCCGACACTGGTATTGGTCTTCATAGCATAAACAGGCGGGGTAGGCCTAACACAGATTGGTTGCAGTTCCATAATCTTTTTGTCACTAGATGGAGAGAGCGACAACAGCACATTATTGTTGGTGACCTTATAGAGGAGCCTATGTCACGCCACGACCCTTACGTAGGGTGGTACCGATCTATCACGCGCCCCTTGATTGGAAATCCAGCGCATATGCCTTTGGCAAGCTACCTTGGAGTGGGGGGAAGACATGATATTTTGGTAAAGGTATTGTATAACAGTATATAAAGTATACTATTATTGAATAAAATAAATCTCTTCATTATGAACGTTTCTAATATAATATTCGTTATGATTTGTTGTGCTACAAGCTCAGTGTGTCACTCTTATGCAGCAGCGGACGGCCTACACCATTCGCGGATACGATGCTGATGCAAGTTTAAAGACGTTTGTGTTCATCCGTGACATGTGTGACACGACCCTGCACATTATACGAGAGGATTACCGTATACATGCGGCCACACCTGCTGCTCCAGCCATGTCACCACCCGTTGCAGTGCCACCCCCTTCGAATAGAGCTGACCCTTCCACTCCTATAGGTCCATCGCTTCCCACAGCAGGGCCTTCCATGCCCAGTCACGTGCCACACCGGTCAAAGGCTGTACCTGCTGATGCAGCCATGCCTTCCCCTGTTCCAATTCCACCCATTTCAGATATGGTCGACCCTTTTACTCTTGTGGGTCTATCGGCCATGACATCAGGGCCATCCTTATCCAGTCAGGTGCCATTGCAGTCCACTGATTGTGGGACTTCCACATCTTACATTTGACCAGATCCTTTTACGGCCCCTCATCATCATGTCACCCTGGTACAGTATCATCAGAATTCACTAGCACCGTCTACATCCAGGGGCGACGTTATGGCACAAGCAGTTGAGCCACAACCAATTAGCAGGGGGAGAGGACGTGCGCACGTAGAGGTAGAGGCAGAGGCAAAGGTAGAGGAAGAGGTACAGGACAGGCAGAGAGGGCAAAGGGTGGATCTCAAATGCACGAGTTCCGGAGGATGATAGCTACTACCGTTTTGGATAGAGTCATTATACCGATCTTCACCGGCCCATCATCACTTCTTTTAGGGTTAGATGATGAGACAGTGCACCATTCACCTCCACCAGCAAAGTGGGCCTCATAGATCACGCAGGAGCACCCACCATCGACTTCACAGGCAGATGAGGTAAGAGTTGGAGATGTGCACCCATAGATAGATGAGGCATCACCTGGATAGATACAGGCTTAGCAGAGGGTAAGTGGAGATGACCGACCACAGGCCTCACAAATCACCTAGGAGCATCTAGCACCGACCACACAGGTAGATGAAGCGGTTGTAGGACATGTGATCCCACAGGCTGAGGCACCCACAACGCTCCCCATTATATATCACAGGAGCAAGAGACCTAGACGAGCACCTGCATATGGTACATAGGATGTATTTTATTGTCGGGATGTGCTCACTTATATTATCTATTTTTTTGTACATAGGATGTATTTTTTTGTACAAAACTCGTGTATATGTCATTAGTTTTCAGTAATATATTTTCATATTTTCAAACAATTATGAGTATTAAAATTCATAAACACATCAAAAACTAGCGAGAGTTAGTGAATTTTCCTTCCCAGAGACTTGGCAATTTGAAAAACTTTGGAATCGGGGTTCGAGGATGCCAAATCTTGCAAACGGTTTCCATTTGGCGCGAAACTCGACACGCAACACCGTCTCGGCAAACTACAGCTACGGGCGCTGACGACACGTCAAACGGAATCCCAGTGAAGGAGTTAGTGCATTTTTTCCTCCCTAAGACTTAACGATTTGAAAAACTTTGGAATCGGGGTTCGGGAATGCCAAATCTTGCAAATGGCCTCCGTTTGACGCGAAACTCGACACACAGCACCGTCTCGGCAAACTACAATTGTGGGCACTGACGACGCGACGAACGGATTTCTGGTGAAGGAGTTAGTGCATTTTTCCCTCCTGAAACTTAATGATTTGAAAAACTTTGGAATCGGGGTTCGGTGATGCCAAATCTTGCAAACGGCCACCGTTTAGCGCGAAACTCGACACTCAGCACCGTCTCGGCAAACTATAGCTGCAGGCACTGATGGCACGTCGAACGAATTTTCAGTGAAGGAATTAGTACATTTTTCCCTTCCGAAGACTTAACGATTTGAAAAACTTTAGAATCGGAGTTCGGGAATGCCAAATCTTACAAACGGCCTCCATTTGGCGCGAAACTTGACATGCAACATCGTCTCGACAAACTACAACTACAGGCGCTGATGGCGCGTCAAACGGAGTCCTGATCACGGAGTTAGTAGTGAAGGAGTTAGTTCAATGTAAAATAGCCAAAAAATAAAAAATTCCTGGTATGAAAACGTCATTTGCATTGAAGTTTTCATTTTCAATAGAAAACGTCAAAAGCATTGAGGATTTTAATAAAATAAGTGAAAACATCAATAAAGATAACGCTTTCCTTTTCGTTATTTCTAAATTCAAAATTCCATATATCATTAAATGTAAAGCGTCATTAAGATTGACGCTTTTGATAAAAACGTCACTCCTAATGACGCTTAACGAGAATTTGATAAATATTTAAATTTTAACTCTTGTTTAATATATATTGATTAAAATAAACTTATTTTCATAAAAGGCCCGAAAACAATCTTAATTTTATTTTGTCTCCTGAGATTAAATAATAATCCGGTGTATACGACACTAAAAATATGCATTGTCTATCACGAACATTTTTCCTTACTCAACCAAAAACCATGATACTATTAACCCAATCCCAGAGTCTTATCCAATGAAACAAGCAAGCATGCTATTTGTTCTTTACACTATCCGAACCCCACAGCATTTGCTAACAATAATTAACTTTCTGATGCTAAGAGGAAATTCATAACCCGGGAACACTGTTAGGTAAACTTTAATTATGGTCTATATTATTTACATTTCCCCTTTCACCCATAAAATGAATTTAAAAAATAAAAAAAATAAAAACTCTCCCTTGTTGCATAGACCATTTGCAAACAACCATCAAATCAACCACAATTTTGTTAAGAATGAAATCAACCAATGGCACCAACCATGAAATCAACCACATTTGAAATCCAACATGTCTTCAATGAGGTGACATATAATAGATTCAAGCAAAATGATAAAATCCCATAAAAACAGAGTAAGAAAGCAACAAGTCCAGTCTTCTGAATATCACTAAATTGCATTAAGTGTCTCTACAAGTATGTATAGAAACCAAGTAGTTACAGATTGGACTATTTGGCTGAAAATGTTGCTTTCTGTACAACATGATGAAAATTGGGGAGACCTTAGAACAGCTCCTCCCACCGCACTACATTTCATAAAATATGCTTTCCCTCTTGTCATCACTACAAATAATGCTGGCCTGAAGTGACCCCTTAAAAAATAGGGAAAAAGTACAGGAAACAAGTGAACCAAGGAAAACCGAGGCACTTGTAGGTAAGATCCAGCCTTGCCCCTTCTATCTATTAGAAAAAGCCTATGAACATTACAAATCTAACTTAGAGGGATGATTTTACATCCAGGGCAATGGATGTTATACTAACGAGAAAAATATCTAGAGAGAAAATTGGTGGCGGATTTACATTTGCGGCATTTGACCAGAGTAGTGCTAATGTGCTATCCATCTTATCTTTGAAAATCGTGGGGCAAAAGCATCAAAAACGAAAAGAATAGGAGAACCACAGCCTTATTCCTGTAAAAATTGGAAAGCTGGATTTTCAATAAGTTCTTCAGCAGGTTTTACATCTGAGAAATCCTTCTCTTTGACAGAACTGCTTATGTCATCAACCGAGAAGGGAATGCTGCATTTATGGAGAACAGTTAGTCGTGAAACATAATTTCCTATTTTTAAGAGGGTAATATTTTCTCATCATACCAAGAAATATTGTCGTCCAATAAAAAGGAGTTGCCATCTGCATCATTTGAGTCTTCTGTCATTAGCACCTTCATGCTGGATATAACCTGTGCAATGTAACAGTTGGAGCACATGGTGTGCCACAAAAAATAAGATTTATCTAAATAGATTCAAGGCAAGAAGATTAATATAAGCTTTACAAAGAAGATCATATTGTCATTTATTTCAGCTTACTTCTGGTGATACACTCCGGGTGTTGTAGTTGTCATCCCAGTAAAGCGTACATACTCGATAAAGCTGTTGTACACTCAGAATCTGAAATTCAAAGCGCCAATATGAGAGAGAGAGTGAGAAGGGAAGAGAAGAGAAGAGAGAGAGAGAGGGGGGGGGGGGGGGGGGGGGGGGGGGGGGGGGGGGGGGGGGGGAATGTTCTCTTATTTGTTCGCATCCTGGTTCCCACCCAATGCGTCTCAACAATTACTAAATAAATCAGAGATACATCATGACCAATTAGAAATTTTGTTGAGGTCAGAAATTAACCACCAGTGAACCAGTTTTTTTTTTCCTGAGGTCTTCAATAACAGTTCCTAGATCTCAAATGTAACACGCGCCCCGCCCCCCAACAAAAAAAAAAAAGAAAAAAGAACAGAACAAATAAAACCAAAATAACCGCACATGCAGAAAGTGATATACTTACAGGACACAGATCATTCGTAATTTCATCATAGGAAATTCGTGATTTCTGATGTATAACCTGCATGACAGCAGAATAATCTACATATCATATTTCCATCAAAAACCACACTTTGCAGTACTCATAGCTCATACATCTATTAAATGTATTAGCAGTAATATACCAGTATCCGTGTGTATACTATGTAAAATGCATTAAGCCCCAAAAGGAATGCAATAGTAGTACCTAGGAAAGCCATCTTTAAAATACCATCCCCTTATTCATGCCAAGATTAGACCACGTGCTTTTTATTTTTTATAATTATTTACAGGTACAGTATCCCCAAGAAAGAAACGAGCATTTTCCGTTAATTTGGCTAGCCTTTACATTAATGAACAACATACAGCCTTCTGAATTCTCTTCTTGTCCAATTGCTGTTGGGAGCACCGTATTTCCCCTTCATCACGTATCTCCAAAAGTTTTCATTCTTAAGAGGCAAGTCTTCAAACTCACTTCTTTGGAAAAGTTTGGTTGAATAATATATGCCTCCTGATACCTAAACATTTAGCTTGAGAAAGCAAACTACCTACTCCAGCAAAGGATGGACAAATTCATTCCTTACTCTTCCCTATCCAAATTTTCTTTACAATCTTTCAAAGTTGGAACTGTAAGACATGAAATATGTCAGCTGGAGAACTTGCTTCTAACCAAAATCCACCTTCTCCTACTGTCTCTTCCATCCAGCCAGCATCCTCCTCAAGTGTGCCACAAATATACACCAACAAAGGTCTCCCCCCACCCCCCAACTCACAAACCAAAAACCCAAATCCCTGAACACACACACTTTTGAAGTGACCTCATCATGCCTCTTCCAACCATCTTACTCAACATAGGCTAAAAGCCCCCATTATCAGAATTGAAAGGACAGCATGAGAGCACCCATGCCTCAAACCCCCAATCTAGTGCATAACTAGTCAGGTGGCCATTGGTAGGAAATCAATCTAACATATGATATCCACATTCTGATGCTTTCCTCAATAATATGAAGCAGGAAGTCCAAGTTCAAATGGTCATCAATTATTCAGGATGTAGAGTCATAGACCACATCTAGTTCCCAAAAGGTTGTCCTACTTTAAATGGTCATAGACCGCTTCTTATCTCTCTGATTTCTCTTTTCCTTCTATTCTTCTTCTCCTTCTCTCATTCTTCCCCTCTGTTTCTGGTTCTACATCATTTAGTCTTCAAACTATATTTATTTATTGGTCACTTGTTCCTAGTATGGTTTTCTCAATTTTTTTCCCAAAAGTTTTAGGAGTTGGTTCATATTTTGTTAACTTAAAGATACCTTGAGCATGGTTTCTAGCGAATGATCCACAGCTTAAAGTTACCATGCCTTTACATATGGCCTCTAGTAGTTATGCAATGTCCTCAAACATCAGCATGTCAAAGGCTAAGTAACCAAGTGTCCAAATATTTTGAGAGCGGGTCTTCAAAGCGTGTATATACTTATTTGTATAAATATAGGTAAAAAGTTGGATGCATTTATGTAAAAGAACATTTTTTTAAGCATCAACTACTTATATAAAAACTAGATTTCATATAAATAATAAGCAGATACAATAACTGTAGAAGAAACAAAAACAAAAAAAGACATGATGTTGCATAGTAACTTCTCATTTCCTTAATCTTATTAAAATGTTTAACCTAATCATTTTTAACAACTGGGTAAGGAAATGTTATTTTCAAGTCAGCAGCTTAGCTCATTAATGGGTCCACAGCCCTGTTGCATCAGGAAGGGATAGAGAGAGGCCGTGTCATATGGTGATGTCTGGGTAGAAGACATATGACCTTTCAAAGCATAGGAAAAGTCTTCAGCAACTGCAAGACTCACCACCCCGCCAATGTCTGTGTGGCACTTAATTATTTGTCCAAAACAAAATTTGTTTGGAAAATCTGCATATTTTACCAAGCAGATGAAGGATTTGACCCATTTAAGGGCACAAATTTGTGAGTTCGCATATTAGAGCGGGATTTGGCTCCCAACAAGGCGAACTAGGTAACTAAGGTCAAAGGTTCCTATTCCTGAATTCAAGTCCCCATAGGAGAAGGAAAATCCCAATAGACTAATATTGTTTCTTTAACTTTTCTGTTCATTGAAATTGAGCTTTAGAGAATTGGGGCCTGTTTGACATTTGATGAAAGTTAAAGGATGATTCCCAAAGATTTCAAAGTGGGACTACTCAAATGTTCTTATTGTCACTGCCTTTAATGATCAGTTACTCTATAAAAAGTGCTTAACATAGATATGTATACATCGACTTACTGATTTTCCCCATAAGTCATCTATTTTGACAAAACACGTCATGTATGGGGTATAGGACATGGGTACAGGAAGAAGAGAATGAAAAGGAGAAAGCAAACAACAGCTTGGAAGATTACTCCTTCGTGTTTAATATGGTGTTTATGGAAGGAGTGCAATTTGAGGACATTTGAAGATATTATTTTGCCAATTCATAGACTTACACCGGGCTTGTTAGACACATTCAATCTTGGTTGTCAGGCAGTTAATGCAAATGTTCTTTTCTTCTGTTTGATTTTGTAGGTGACATCAATTTTGGGGAGGGGGTATAGTTTCCTTTGTATATGTCCTGTGTACATGGGTGGCTTGCCTTTTGCCATACATTTAAATTTGGGGATCAAAAGAATCAAAGACCAACGGACCATTGCCTCTTGCAACAGTAAAGCTCCGGTGGTCAACCATGAGAAAAGGATTCTATATCTGAGGGCAGACAATTTGTTTAAGTATTGCCAAATGATAGGATTATCTCTAGTCTATATGTCCCAGCATCCGGCATTAGCAGGACTGGCACTCAACAATGGCCCAGAAGAATATAAAACATGCCCCCAACATAAATTCTGAAGACCAGGTAATATGACATGATTAACTTTGTTTCTTTTTCTCCTTTTTGGCTTTTTTTTTTTTTTTTTTTTTGTTGAGGGGGGAGCTTCAATAAGGAAACAAGCATACCAACAATATATATACATCTAAAATTGTGTTCACCCCTATGTTACCATAATACTCTACTACCCTAGTGAATTACGTTTTTGGAACGGCGTTCCCAAACATGGTACTCTAGCGTTCTAAAACGGTGAATCTAGCGATCCCAAGTGATCCTAAACTTTTTTTTTATTTACATCTTTAAAGGTTACCTAACGAAGGAAAAAAAATCAATTATAATGAACAAAAATATAGAAAAAATAAAATTTTGGTAAAACAATATGCAAGAAAATGGGCCATGATACTCCTAAAATGTGTTTTTAGATGATTAATTTGAAAAAAATATAAATCATATGTTATTAAATGTACGATTATTAAAGAAAATTCTTCCAGAAGTACTTTAATTCTAATAGTATACTTTATAGAAGTCTATCCCTAACGTATCATATTTTAGAACAAGTGGCGTACCACATTCCTGTTCTCGTTCTACTTACCGGAACGATCCGCGTTCCAAGTAACATAAGTTCACCCCCATATTTTGCCTCTCTCTTAGGTGGTGCTTAGGTGGCACTCTCTAGACTCCTATATTTTTAAAATGCCATGTCACAAAGGTAATGGAGATGCTTATCCCATTAAGTTCCCTTTGTTACACAAGTCCTATTTTAAAAAGAATTATATGCAATGAAGATTCTTATTAATTGTTTTACACATACAAATATGTATGAGTTCCTTATTTGGGGTTATACGCATAGATATGCATGAGTTTCCTATTTTAAAAAGAAACCCGTAAAGTTTCCGATTAAGTTGTCTATTGCATTTAATTTTCATTTAAAATAATAGTTGATATCGAGACCCATCAAATAATTTTTCATTGTATACTTAAGATCCTTTTTAATTTTTATTTAAAAAAATAGTTGACATCATGAATAGGAGTTTTTGAGTTTTATTAAACTACTTCATAATTGATAAGATATATTTGGGTTTTATCCATGGAATAGTAGACTAACATTCAACTACTTAAAGATCTTTTCAAAAAAACTACTAAAATTCAACCACTTAAACCTATGGAGCTCTAAATATATGTGCCACATAATATGATCATTTTTTGACATTATTTTTTGATGGATGGGCCTCAACTATGATACGCGATTTAGATCTTATAAATTTTTTATGGATTAATTCCTTATGATATTTCTATTGTGGATTTGAAGAAGCCTTATGCCCCGTGCAATGCATGGGTTGACACCTAGTCTATTCATATAATCAAAGAATTCCAAAGAGACCATCACTACAGTTGTGAGGTAAAAAGACAAGCAGGTCGGTTACAATTCTGCATCCCTAACTCAATTCTATTATGGCCATAAAGAGATACCTACACATTTATATATATGGAGTAGCTAAATAAGAGGAAGTAAGAAGTTAACCAATATGAAAAAATTTAAAAATAAAACTCAATCTTGTAACTGACAACAGCAATAAGCCATCAATTTTACTAGAACAGTACCTATTCTATCGACGACAGTAAAATTATATTACCGAACACACAAACTAGAGTAACATTTGACAATACTTATACCTTATTGTTCAAAAACATAAAATTATCTACAGCATATACATCTGAACTGTGCATTAACATAGAACGAGAGAAACATACCAAGAATCCAACAGCCTGCCTTACGTGCTTTAGTTCATCCCAAGAAGAGCCTGCATACTGCATTCAGAAGTATATCAGTACGAATTATTTCCAGAGTAAACATGTGCATGATATGGTGTAAATGTGCCTGATCAAATAATATAAATCCCAACCACAAGAGCACAGCCAAACAACAACAACAGCAACAACAACAACAACAGTGACATTAGTCTCCTAGGGGCCATTGTTAGGGTGGGAAAAGCCTGAGCTGTCAAGCATGAGAACCAGTTCATGGTCCAAGGGCAGGGGCAGCCGCATCATGCGAATTAGCTACTAGCTTTACCTAGTCCACCAATCCAGCACAAATATTGATGGGACCAGCAATCCGTAATGGCCTTTAAGAAATAATCCTTTAACCAGTTACAAAACCAAAACAGTACCTCTTCTTTTGCTTGTCCACACCACAGCTCTAATTCAGCCAACCCAGCCTTCACATATTCGCCATTGCTGAATGTGCAACACTCCCGACGAAGGAGAAGGCTGCAATTGCATAGAATAAAATTAAAATTCATAACTTAATGTAATAACGTACAGTGCAAATATTCCAGCTACAAGGGATGAACAGTTACCTGTTAAAAAGCTGTACATTAATATAAGAAAATATCTGTGTAAACATCTTCTGACAGAGAATTGGAGGTACCTGAAACAATAATAAAGTAAGAGTCAACATCGATCGAAAAGAAAATCGCCATTAGCTTAATTTATGTAAAAAGTGAAAATCACATACAAAATTTTCTTTCAAAATACTGAGGAGCCCATTTATACTCTCAATGATGCACTGCCAGTGACTAGCTGGAGGACTATTACTGAAGGATCGCCCAGATGATCGCAAAATATTTTCTCTTGATGTTTTTGGTGCCTGAATTGCAAGAAATGATTTGGGTTACACTATAAGTTTGCAACTTTAGTAGATAATAATAGGAACTCAAACATTAAAAAAGCGAATATCCCATCTGATTTGTTGATCTAAAGCTTCATATATTAACAGCAAGCAACAGAATGTGAACCAGTTCAACCATGAGATAGACTGCCCTTAAAAAAAATCCAAATTCAAGCAATTGAAACTTCCAACTTTGGTAAGCAGGGTTCTACCTGGATACAGGAAGAAAGAAGTGGGGACAAGTCCTTCTTTAAATTGTCTCGAATTACTCCATATATCTTCTCCATATAAGCAGTGAGCTGCTGCTTGAAAAGCAAAGCTGGATATTTGGCCTCAACCTGGTGCACTTCAAGCCCACGGAAAGAAAGGTTGGCAGAAGAAGGGGATGATCGGAATCCCTGGGCAGATATCACAATCATTTTATATTTAGTCGAAATTTATTGAAATGCTTAATATTGAAGTAATATACATGTTGGCGTACTGCTATAGAAGATTTTTTTCATTTAAACCTCTGTTTCTTTTGATAGCACAATCATTTCTCTATAATCTCTCTTACAAAGAAAATCATTATAAAATTGTAAGGTAAATTAAATCAATACCTGCTGATATTTCTGATAATATACAGAAACCATCCTCCCTTAATGGTCTGTCAATGGTACGGGCAGGAGAAGATAGCGACACCAACTTTACCAATTTTACCCTCCAATAAAAGTCTTATGTAAAATAATATGACGTACAACTACAATCTTACATAAATTATAAATAAAATTTACAAGTTTTTCTATGATATCCAATGGGCTTCCGCCACAACATTAGTTTGCTTAACCATTGGTGAATTCGCACCGCGCCTAAACACACCCTATTCCACATCTACTTTCCAGAATCATCACTCTCTCTCTCTCTCTCTCCGGCATCAAACTGTGAAACATTGTTATTTATAGAAAAAATTTAGGTTCTTTCACTATATCTTATTGTCATATGCCCTGAGGTCAAGTGTGAGTTTGAAGAGAATTAGAGAGCTGTAAATCAATATCAAGAAACAGACAAATCTCAGTCAAGTGATAATCAAACAAATATGCTTCTATGGGAGATTCCAAAATAGTTATTTAGGGATGACTATTGAATGTGCCAATAACACTAACACTCTATGTTCTCACATAAAGATGCTTCCATTTTAGATAATTATTAAAAGACTGCCACTAATACAATAACAGTGATGGTGGTCTCTTGAGATGGAGATGAGGTTCTGCTCTTTTTTTTTCCTTTCATTTTTTTGCTATAAAGATGGTGGTGGCTAAAATGCACGGATATGACATGATATGGACCCATTGGCGTGGATATATTCAGAAATCAGAACACAACGGGGAAACGGTGACAAATAAATATATAATCACATATACAAGAAAATAATAACAACTTATTCTTTTTAAAGACTTCTATATCAAAATAGTTGATTTGAAGAAGGGTTTGATTTGAACTTAGAATGGAAGATCGGAATTTGGAATTTGGAATTTGGAATTTGGAATTAAGAAGATTGGACTTTGATTTGAAAAGATAGAACTTGAAGGAAGAATTTGGACTTCTTTTGGAAAGATTGAGGTTTAGAAAACCTAGACTTAGGAAAGAGAGGATTTAGAAAAGACTTGAGGTTAAGAAAGATTTGACTCGAATATTGGACTTGGAAGATTAGGGAAAAATTGGATTTAGGAAAGGTTCGAATTAGGAAAGTTTTAAAATAGGAAAGTTTCATTTTAGGAAAGTTCCGTTTTAAGAAAGTTTCATTTTAGAAAAGTTCCGTTTTAAGAAAGTTTCGTTTTAGGAAAGCTTCATTTTAGGAAAGGTTCCGAAATAGGAAAGGTTTCGCTTTAAGAAAGTTTTGAAATTAAATTATTCAGTTTCCATTTTTTACATGTGGGAAAATAAGTGTTGTATGAAAGTCCTCAATCTACTTTAAAAAGCTTCATCCTTAAACAGATTTGAAGTTTTAGGCTATAGGGTTTCCTAAATTAAGAATCCTAAAGGATTAATGTATGTTATTTCACATTGTTTTTATCTCAATAATTATCCCAAAATATTTTATTTAAAATTGTGCTAAAATAAACATGTAGTTCATGTGTCTAAGCCATAAACACATGCGTCCTCATGTGTTCATGGTCTGCTCAATTTTAAAAAATGACACGTTTGGACATGTTCAACAAGTTTCGTTGTCCAACTGGTGTTATAGCATGTCCAATGACTGTCGGTATATGACAAATACACAGCACCTTCATACAAGTGTCACTGCTTCATAGGTGAAGAGTTTGATCAGATTAAGACGGTTATTGGCAGTGATGGTGGGCATGGGCAGTGCTTGTGGTTTTTGTTAGCTTATGGAGTGGATTTGATCAGGTGGAAGTGGAGGTTTGATGCAGTGAAAAGGAGGCGGCTGATAATAAACCGACCATCAGTTGCCATAAAATGGCAACTAAAGTGTGGAAAAGGCTGCCAGCCACAACCAAGGGAGAAAGGTTATGGAATAACTAAATTCACTAGTTTTCTTCACATAATATAACAGAACTCCATAGGAGTGGATCATTATAACCTAAATTAAACTTCGAATAATACTCCTTGAAAGTAGTTACTACCTCAAGATTCATAGTTTGCACTAATGAAATATTGAACAACCACCCCTGCAGTCCATCATTCAAATGAAGTACTTCATCTATCACATCATGTAATCGATTGTTCACTTTGTACTCAACAAATATAGGAACACTTTTATTGCTAACAATTAAAAATCCATCCTCAACATACTCATCAAATAATGGAGACGATTTTCATTCTACAGGTGGTTCAAGTATATCGGAGGTGAATTCCAATCTAGTTGAGGTTCAAGAGAAAACAGATTCAAGTCCAAGAATGCCCCTTGTTTAAAAACTTGATTCACACTATCTTCCAGTGCCATAGAATGAAAACTCAGCAGGATAGTATCACTGCGCTGGTACCAAGTGATGTAGTGAAAAAGCCACTGCAAATAGGCCACTGGGAATAAAACAACCAGCAGTTGCTATAAAATGGCAACTAAGCCTGAAAAGGCTGCAAGCCACCACCAAAAGAAGGAGATTGGGAGAGGGAGCAATGCTCAACCAAATATGGACTCCATAGGTAGATCTATCCATTCACAAATTGACTGATTGGTAGATTACTTTCTTCCAACATCTACTGCAAAGCATATATAGCACTCTCCCAATACTCACTTCCACAATTTCCAACAGCTTCTACAAATACAAGATAATCAAAAACAAGTTACTGGACACAACTTACTAGACATCTCAATTTACCAGACACCCAAGTGATTAGGTAACACAAGTTACTAGACACAATTTACTAATCACACCATCAAAAGTCTACTAAAAGTTTTTGACCATATTAAATACTCTGCAAGTTCCACAAGGTGGTACAAGCTCTACTTAATGACTTCTTAAATTATTGTTGACCATATTATTGGTTCCACCAAGGTTAGCGGTTGGTCTGTTTTGCGTTTCATTGGTGGCTGCTGTGATGGGGTTTGGATGCCTGCGGTCAGTGGTGATGGAGGAAGGTGGGCAATGGTTATTTTTCTGGTTTGTGATGGTTACTGTGATAAGGACTTGTATAATGGTGGTAGACAGCAATCGGTGAAAGTGAAGGGTTGAATGCAGCGGTAGGTTTGGTCACCCGGCGGATACTCATAGTTGGTGGCTGGTGATGAAGCAGAACTGGGTGTTCTTGTTAGAAAGAGAAGAGTGACCTATGTTACATGGAATGTGGATAGTTCTATTATGACAAACAAGAAAGGAAACTTGGTAGACTACTTGCTCTAGAATGGGGTAAAATTGTGGTAGACTTGCATAGATCACAATATTAAATTTATCAAGGTATTTCGAAACATGAGAGTTAAGAAGCACGGACACTCTGTGGGAGGAGCCGTACCCGTGTCGGACACCGACACGCATGGGACACTCATGGACACATGTCGGACACTCCATTTTACGTGTCCGATTTTTTATTTATTTATTTTTACATCGAACACTCCACGGACACGGCTTGAACACGCGTATCCCATTTTGGACATGGCGGAAGTTCAACTATAAAGTTTAAAACTAATTGTTGGCTCGAAGAAGAAGAAGAAGAAAAAAGAAGAACAAGGATACTACTAATATTGGTGGTTAATTTGTTTTGTGTGTTCTTTATGAATTTTGTATTAGATGATGATAGATGGTACATGAAGTTTAAAGACATTTTAATGTTTTCGGTAGTTTATGACTTCATAGTATTATGTATTGATGGAACAATTTTTTTTATTGTTAATGTGTTTGTTACTTTATCATTTTTTATGGATGTAATCAACTAATTGTGAATGATTTGTTGCCAATTAAGTAATGCAATGTGTTATTTTTTTATTTTAATTGGTGTTATTTTATATAGTTTTTTCACTTCTTTTGTAAAAATTTATATATGACGTATAAAAAAATATAAAAATATATTTTTTTCCATGTCGTGTCTTACATTTTTTTAAAATTGTCGTGTCAGCATGTCAGACACGTGTCGTGGCCAACACTTGTGTCTGTGTCCGTGCTTCTTAGCATGAGAGCAATTTTTTGTTAACGATCACACCAATGGAAGATAGTCTATTACTCGCAAAATTAATTATGTAAAAACAAACTTCTATGAGCATTAGGCCCTTTCTTTATATTTTTTCATGCCAAAACTCCACCCTATGTAGAGTACATTCCATATATTTGATTTTTCCTTTTCTTAGGCAAAGATTAAGGAAATCTGTTGAAAATATTTCTTGATCACTTTGGATTGTTCAATTAAATGTTTCTAAACGAAAGTATACCATGTTTCAAAATGTGCTAATACTCTAGAGTATTAGTGTTTTCTGGTAATGACTAAGTAGACTTGGCCAAACATGATGAGTAAATAACTGAGTTACATAGGAATATCAACAAATATGAAGGGTTAAAAATGAATCTTATCATGTCTAACAGAAGTTAACCAAACAATGACAAGGATTGTCAATGTTACTTCAAAATTGTGAGGGGGGGTTCCTATAATTTTCATAAATCTTTAGGGTGTTAAATATCAAAATTTTGTTTCGATGTGCTGATTCAATTAGCACGGAAACAGGAACATTTCAAGAATGTTGTAGAAATGTTTCAAAAACATTTCATATGTAACAGCTATTAATGTAATAAAATATAATCTTTTGCATTTTTCTTAATAAAAATTATACAATATATAGCAAAAGTTCTAAATTTGTGTCAATACAACTTATTTGTTTTGGTATATTGCACTGTGTTTTGGTGTATTCACTATGATCTAGTGTGTTTCAATTAAAAACTATAATTTTTTTATTCCACTAGTATTTGGTTTCAGTCTCATAGGAAACAAAAACGTTTAGGCCATTTCGAAAGAAACAAATGGAAATTTAATTCCTTGAGGGGTGTTAGTGTAATTTACCCAATTATAAATAAATGAGTCAATAAGAAGTTCATTACTTGGGTCATCCTCCCAAAGAATGATGTTGGAGCGGGTGGTTTCCCTGAAGATGCACCAGTAGTTTTCAAAGTCTTTTGAAGCAAGAATAACAACGCAGACGTATTTGATAGCCAATAAGCCATATGATCATTGTTATCCAAATTCTGCAACAAAAATAGAAAATAAGTAAATACGAGATTGAGCACCTCAGAATTCAGTTTCCTGTATACAAAATACAAGGTCAAAGAAACCAATGCAAAAATTTCAATAGGTAAGAAAATTTTTTTTTTTTTTTTTTTCATGTAATCTAATTGGAAAAAATTTGTGCCAGACAACAGTCGAAGTTCACAACTAATGCAGAAATTTATACCAAATAGCCTCTTACTTAGTGCTCAAAATAAAAGACAAAAAAACAAAGGAAAAAAAAAAAAGATAGAAAAACAACTAAAAGCTGAACCAAGAACAGAAAGAATAACAGAGAAGAAGGTCCATTTTGCCCCTGTCCCCTGCCTTGTTTAAAACTTTTGTCCCTGTTTAGCATCTTTGAGTATTTCTATGTCTTGCTGAAGGAAAAAGAAACAAAAAAGAGAGAAAAAATTCTCTCCAAGTTCAAAATTCTAAAATAAGTTTTTTTCACAAAAAGCACTCTGAAATCCAGAATAGTAGATCAACAGGAAAAGGTCCTCCTTTAACCTCCTCTGCAGTTCAAATTACCAATAAGGCAATAACTGTACGATAAGGGAATAACTGTTTACTGTAATACAACTTGAGTTACCTCTATTGCAGAACCAATCGTCTGGATAAGACGATCAAATACACTGGTTCTTTCCGCTTCAAAAGATTTCCAACGGAGAAGACATTTGTATATGGTAAAAGCTGCAACTGGTTTTCCATGACTGAACCCAAGATCTTGACTCACACATTTGATAAGAGCGTCTACGTTCTCCTGCAGCAAAGATAAGAAATAACTAAAAATAAGTTATTTTAACTTCACCAGCACCTTGATTTGGTTGCGGAGGAAAAGGAGGGAAGAAATGTATGTTACTATTTTTTCTTTCAAGAGAAAAAAGAACCTCAGAAATAAGAATGTTGAATTTTAAACCATGCTCTCCCAGTCTTTATTCTTCTCCTTGTTCACTATGTTAGACTAACCCTATTACATATGCCAGACGCATTGATCCGATGTTTTGTTTCATCTAATCCGTATATTGTATGACGTGGACATGGCTGAATTATCCCAGTGACCAACTTCTGTTCTCTTTGACTCATGGCAAAATAAAGTTTTCATGCAAACTCTTGCTCCCATGCCCAAATGGAATGACAGTTGGAAAGAATCCAGTATTATTTGAACAAACTTAAAGTAGGAAGTTTTAGGAAACTTGCAGTCAGTTTTGATTATGGAAAACTTCTAGGCTTATGGTTCTATAAGGTAGAAGAAAGCTTGTCGGGTTTCTATATGGAAAAGTTTAGTTTGTGCTTGATTTTCAAAGTTGCATGTCACAGGGACTTCAGAGACAGCAAACTTGTAGTAGGTTTAAGGTCAAGGTGTGGAATTAAAGGCCAAAGGGTAGGGGAAAGGCAGGGAATGATTTAGGCTTAATTGGCTAGGGTGTTGGGGCTGAAAAAGGGGTTGTTCTAGACTATGACCAGAACTGAGAATAGTATTTGTGAAATAGAATAAGAATAAGAAAGAGGGGAAGAAGACTCTTGGAATTCCACTCAAGGGTTCATAGGAATAACGTCCTAAGGTAAGCTTGCACAAAAAAACAAGTTTATGAAACATCCAAAGCATCTTCCTGGAGAATTTCAAAATTCACTCCTTTTTGTTTTACCATGCTCAGCCTCACTTAAACAAATGGTCCCTAATTTTTTTGTTGGATGCTCCAGTGGCCAAACTGTCAAATAATAGAGGTGTAAGCCATATATCCCATATCCATAGCAGAAATGTCCTGTCCAATGCAGGTACACCACACATATTGAAGTGTCCCAAAGAATTAAAGTTCCAGAACCAAGATTTTAGCTACCTCTTTTCCCACCATTTCCCAGTAAACCACAGATAGCAAAACAGTCAAGTAGAATTAAAGAAGTCCTGTTTTTAAGGAAGCACATACATGCTGCCTTTCAATCTGGGATCTCCTCATTGATTCTGTACCAAACTTTTTAGCAGGTGTTGCACTCTGCAGTTCCTGCAGGAAAGACTCTTTCTTGTGATCAGGGAAATTAACAATGTACCAATTATGTTGATGACAAAGAAACAACATATTTACTAGGGTTACACTACTTTGTTTTATTTCACTCACATGATAACCATTTTCTGCAGGCTGCAAATAAAAATAACACAAAGGTAAGCACAAAACCACAAAAAAGCTAAAATATGACAGACATTTTCTGTATGATGTTAACCTGAGTTGTTTTTACATCTAAATGTCCTGACATTTTCCTAGCAGGTGAATTCATCAAAGCTTGATGCCGCAGAATTTGGTCCTCAGTTTCAATGTCAGAAAGTTTATCTTCAAGCCTGAGGTAAGATGGCAACAAATCAACTTCACTGGGTAAAAAGATAGCCAAGCGCAAGTTAGTTATTAATATAAATGTTCCAGCTACATTTCAACTTGACTGGGTGAAAAGACTAAAGTTGCATCTCAACACGAGTAAATTAGTCGGTGCAACCACCTCTGCATAGCTGTCTTCAATTGAATTATCTTCGACTCTGCCTCCAAAGCCTGCTTCAACCGCTCTTCACTAAGCTTGTTTGTTACTTCAAATTTTTTCTCTGTTTCATCAATTTTCTTTTCTAGAGAACTTACCAAAGCCTGCGAATTGTCATAGTGAAGAAAATATTAAAAAAATCACGAATTTAAGTATCACCAAAGAAGGTGGCAGAGGGGGTGCAATCAGAGTACACATTATTACACACGCTGTACAAGAGAGACCATAGTCCTATGGAAAACTCATAACCCCTAAAAGCTTCAGACGTCAAAAGGAAAGATGTCAACAAAATCAAATGTGAAAACTTGCATTACCAGATTAGAAATGTCTTATATAGTAAGTTGCAACAAAACGACTTCATTTGCAAAGAGAAGTAAGAAGGTTTTGGTACAAGCAGCCTTACCTTAAGCTTTTCATTTTCAGTAGTAAGCTTATTAATCCTTTCATGATCAATAACAGGGACCTCCTGTGTCAGAGGGACTTGCTCAGCAGCTTTCTTTGCAGCCTCACAATCCTTCATAAGCAGTTCTTTAGTTTCTTGAAATTGCAGTTGCATCTCTTCCAAAGCAGACTGCAACTTCACATTTTCCTTTGTTTTGGCTTCCTCGACGTCAGCCTACAAGGAATGAAACAGATACTACAGTTATAGACAAGAATACCAAAAGGACAATCAAAGTGGTGCAGAATCATAGAGAAGGCATGAATACCTAAGGGGGAAGGGGGGATCTTATGGGTCAAGAATTAAAGTAGTCAAATGATTTTAGGACATAGGAGAAACCCAAAATCAGGCCAAAGAGAAAACTTAATCCTCCAACTTTGGCATTTTATCCATAAAAAGCCATTCCCCAATGTTGATCCTTGAAATCAAGGGGGCTGGGGCAAGTAGACGAGACGCGGACCTTGTCTTTGGCATTATTTGCACAAAGTGACTGCCCTCAAACTAAAACCTGAATTCTCATACTTGGCAAAGCCAAGCTCCAAATTGGCAACTTATAAGCGAAAAGAGCTAAGTTCTAATATTCTTTTATTCAATTAGTCAGAATACATGAAACCTATAAGATTTAATATGTAAGTGCTTCTATGCACCCTAGGCATTGCCTACAGCTCAGTTTCCCTAAGCTAGAACCCTAAGTAGCACGGACACTACTAGATACATGTCTAACACTTCTTTACATCTAATTTAAAAAGGAATTTCACAATTTCAAACATTTCCACAACACTTCTTGGGCACTTCCAAGACAACCTATTTAGTGCATCTCTTTTTATAAGAATAGTGTCCAGAAACTTTAAGAATGTAACTCACAAGTCTTCAAATATTTTTAGAAAGAATGCATCAAATGAATGATCAACACAAAGCATACAGTGGACAATTCGTAGCATAGCGGAAGTGCATAATAATAAGGATAACAAAATGAAATAAGAAAGCAAACAACAGGCCTATGTGTTAAATGATATTTATGAAGTTCCATCTTCCATAATTTGCAGATTAAATAGAACTATTCAGATAATAAATGCAATTAGATATTTTCTTCGAACAATATGCATAAAAGACCTATGAATATTTTAATATGTTGACATGTCCTTGCTGTATCCGTGTCCTACTTTTCTATGATTTGTTGTCTCAACATGTCTGTATCATGTAGTTTCCATGTCTATGCAACTTAGTTATAACCATACAATCAATTTATGGTTAAAGGGGGACGAAATGAAGAAAAAGAAACATACCCACAGTGCTAAACAACAGACAAAGTACGTGTTCAAAAAGGCAATATCAACAATTCTGAAACATGATACGCTACATTTTCAACTAATCAATCTATCCTATCAAATTTGCATAGGAAATGTAAGGATGTAATATGCATAACTCAACAGGGATACCTAAGAGAAGCGTTTTCACTAGGAATAGCACATTGAATCTAATCCAGTGGAATATCAAAATAGCAGCTGCTTATGCTGCATACAAAGATACATGAAAGGACAATGAGCAGGTACAAGTCATTGAGTCCCAACAGTTGTCTCTTATGTCAAACCAATTAGACAGAAAATCTTTCTCTATTCTTTTGAAGCACATGATTTTCTTGCCGAGAGACATTCCTTGGTTTGCTTTGAAGTGCATCAGCTTTCTTTCAAGTACATCTTATGAAGTTTTTAGTGGGAAGCTGCTGATCCACCACCTATTTGGATGGAGCTAAAGTGCCCCCCCCCCCCCCCCAAAACAACCCCCACCCCACCCCACCCCACACCACACCAAAACAAATAACATGCATGGCCCACCCATGTAAGAGTCACCATTTGAGGGGTGTAGTTTCATCAAAAAGAGCTGTGGTAACAATTTCATTTTAGTAAACATTCCAAAGGTAAATTGTAGGGGTCAGCAGCTATGTTGTATATTTGAAAGGCAATTTGAGGAGAAAGGGATGCAAGAACTATGATGTATATTTTTGGAATTCGATGCCGATATGAATTAGTTTGTATGAATCACAATGATCAGAACACTTTGAGATTGGTGCTCAGTATGTTCTAATTTGACTCATTTTCCAAATGGATAACCTCCACCAGGAAACAAAGGACAAACCTCAACAGTAATGTCTTCTTTTTCTGAAGACTGTTTGATGCATATTAATCAAAGCAGATGTTCTCGCATTGCCAAGAACCTCTATGAAGCAAGAAGTGCGGGATTACATAAAGTGGTGCTACAAGTAAGCCTTAGTTTTCATAAGTTCGTGAAAGAAGGATGGAAAGGTCCTTGGAGGTAGAATCAACTCAACCAAGAAACATGTAAGTTAACAGGATATTTGGAAAGGGAATGCAAGTGGACCTCAAGATCAGCTAACTCAAAGGCACATGTTCTGGCTAAGAGAGCGGAAATTATTTGCCACTTTGCGTGACATGATTATTCGCCGTGAAGTGAATTGTGAGAACTTTGCAGTCAGATTTTATCCTTTTTTCCTTTATAAGAAACACCAGAATTTATTAAAGAGAAAAGAGAACACGGGGAAGGATGTCACGTGAACTTTTGTTCCATAGTTGTCAACCAGTATAGAAACCTGAATTAGAGAATAGCAATCAAAGACATGACTCCGTAACTTGAAATCTCTTGTCAAAAGAAAAAGCTCCCAGCAAAGAAGAAAAGGTGCCTATAGATAGCTATTTTCCAACAGAACTGATTATATAACTAAGAGTGACAGACAAGAAAATACAAGTATCTGAAAAACAAGTATGCTACAATTCCTTATCCTGGAGCCATATGTATCTACACATCATAATAATGAGTAAAAGTAGAACAAAGTACAAACATGCAAATCTGTAGCAATCACGTAATATTGAAGCCAACATCAATGTTGAAAAGATCTTTACCCTCATGCGTTTCTCTAGCTGCAGCCGCCAGGTCAATTCTTCAACTTGCTTTTCAAGCATAGTTTTGGCAGCTTGGAGAGCACCAGTTTCTTTAGCAGCCTACAGGCCGACAAGAAAAATAAAATCCAAATCTTACTACTTTAGGTACATGAGCATAAGAAATAAAAGGTACCAGATGACTTAAGCAGCTACAGGTTCACAGTTCACAGTTCACCAGAAGATTAAATTACACTAATTCCAAAAGAGATTAAGAGTCAAAAAATATTCACTCCCAATGCGGGTGAATGCATGAGCTGAGGAAGGAAGAAGACCAAAATCTTTTAGCTCAAGATGATTACTAGCACCTTAAAGTAAGCAACCTAAAGGTCAATACTGCATAACCCTTCATTCCTCCAAAAGCATGATCAAATTCTCATTACACATCCAATCTTAGAAATTATACCACCAGAACTCTTAATGTCTAGGCCGCATAAAGCAAATATTCATAACAAGTTGAATTTCTTTTATAAGTATAAAAACTTGAATTTTTAAGAGAATGTTGCCACATATCAATAACTTTAGAAGAGCAGGCACAGTTTATTTATTTATTTTGTTGATAAGTAGAAGAGAAAGAAGAATTGGCTAGCATGATATAGCTGAACAAAATTATAAGCTTAAATCTAACTACAACAGAAACCTCACCATTTTAAGCTTCCGTAGCTCTCTGCGTGCCACTATTCCTCTCCAGGCACATTGAACAATAATTGCTGCTTTCTTTATCCTCAAATAACGAAGACGGGCCAAGTATTGCCGACATTGACTCTATAATACATGTTGACATGTTTCAAAGGTGTAAATTGTTTTATACATAATAGCAACTCAAACCGAGGGAAGTAACAAGCAATAAAGCACTAGGTCTTATTGTTATTTATATTGCCATCAACAGCCCAAAACTGTGTCCAAAAAACAGTACCCATGTCACAAATATAGAAAATGAGTTCAATGGACTTCATTGCAGACATTAAAGTCTAAAATTCAAAAGGAAAGATAAACAATAAATAAAATAAAAAAAAGAAGATTTGGTTACATTTATGTATGGCCTCAGGCCCTCACTACTCGCTATTGTTTTTGCAGTTTGTTATGCCCTATGCCATTTTGCAAACTTAGTACCAAAAGCTACGTAGGTCCTGAGTAGAAGAACCAATTGGGATTGCTTTGACAATATAATTGCCTTGCGGTATATTCATGTCCCCGCATACTCTAAAGTAGATTAAAATCAAAGAAGAACTAAGAAAAAACATATGACTCAATAGACCGCCAAGATATTGTCACTGCTTATGTTAAACAAAACCTTCAAAATACCTGGATAAGGATTGCAGCTTCTGTTTGCTTTCTGCAGCGTAGCTCACTGCAAGCAGCCATTCCACGCATACCTGTTTGAATGGTAATAGCAGAAAAGCACAACATTTTGTAAGCCTTCCTAGAAAGATACATGCGCAAGTCTGTCTGGATCCTCAGACTAGCAGCTTCTCTCCTCATGCTGCCATAGTAACACCGTGCAATTTGTCCTAAAATCAGCTCAGAGAACAGAAAACAGCAAGTCAAAAAGTACAATTCAATTTGTCAACAATAAAATTTTAAGGTCCCTGTCTACAGTCATCAGCAAGATGTGTACATGATATATGGAACAAAAATTAATACCTCTACATAGAGCTTGGATTTGGATGGCAGAAAACTGCAGTGCAATAAAGCTTTTGCGTGAATAGTATGAACGAACTTTTCTCTGAATAATAGATGCAGATCTTCCTAAAATCTCGCTCCTATGAGCGTCTAGTTCCGCCATCTGGCCAGCTCTAAGAAACACTTTGGTTTTGCCAACCTGCAGATACTAGGATCAGTTAGTAGAGAACCAATTCAAGAATGTATATTTCAATCTTGTGACTCAGCAGTCTAAACCAGCACATATAAATTTGTTTTCCTATTAAGAAGTACCAACTAAAAGAGCATATATACTAAATCATAAATTCTGATGGTAGGTTTAAAATAAAGAGTAGGTGGTTGAACTATAATTCCCAAGCTATGTAATGGACAAATCAACCGAGGTGAAGTGCTCGCAAGACAAAAAACAATGCATCAGGTATTCGTCTTGCATGCTTAAAGCAAGATATGGACATGCAAACAAACACACAAGATTTTTTTATAAGTAATAGAATTCAGTAAGAAGTCAAAGAAGAATATGGTCCTTAAATCCACAAGTCACATGATACTACATTTTTTGATAATTCACATGATATTACTTGTCGAACACAGTGAAGTATATTGTCCTAATTTACCAAAAAACCATGCTATTTGATGTCCCCTAATTATGTCAATATTTAAGACCATACCACGAGTTCATGATATTCCTTGTTGAACGTGAAGAAGAATATGTCGTAATTTCCTTGGAAGATGTTCCACTATTACATTAACATTTCAAAATGGGTAAGGTGCCCATGTCAAAACACTAAAAAGACACACCATATTTTAATTGGTAGACAAAGAAGAAATTCAGTAACTAAACAATGTCCATTGAAGATTTGGGGTTTAGATGAATCTAAAAGTAATACACCCACACCCAACTCTTTTTCCACGTCCATATGTATACAGCAAGGGATTTTCGTGGTGTCAGAGTACACTGACGTTATCAGCTCTTCTAAAGAGGCGTTTATACTAAATTCATATTTCCTCCATTTCTCTCTACACATATAAGAGAAGCAATGTAATAGCCAAATATGAAATATTTAAAAATTACATGTAAAAATAGACATCAATGTTATGTTGAGACGAGGGACAATTGTTGGAGCTCCTAAAGATGGTGTATGCAATGAGAGGGGTTGGGGAGGGTCAAGATGGAGCCAGCTGGGCAGCATCGCACAACAAACTGTTTTGGTAATGTTGTTCTATGTGACTCTTTTGGTTGGTGGAGAGCCGAACTTTCCTTGGTAGAAAATTTGGTCATGTGGAGCTCCTCCTAAGGTGGCATTTTTTATGTGGTGATCAACCCATGAGAAGATTCCATGAGAAGATTTGGTCATCTCGTATGTTTGGGATGACTTTTTTCGGCATATCAGGTTTGTGATTACGGATGGTAGCAAAGTTAAGTTCTGGCATGAAGCTTTGGTGTAAGGATATCCCGCTTTCAGTGGCTTTTCCGAGTTTATTTGCTATTGCGAGTGACTAGGATCCTTTTGTGGTAGATTATTTGAAGAGATCTAATGGATGGTAACTTGGGAACCCCTTTCTAGTAGGCATATTCAAGATTGGGAATTTGAGGAGGTAGCTGAATTTTTTGATTCTTTATATAGAGTCAAGATTTCTCAAAGTGGGGTGGATCAGATCATTTGGCGGGCTAATAAGGGGAAATTTTATGTTAGATCTTTTTATGCTTTTCTTTGCAATGAATCTAATAGGTCCTTCCCTTGGTAGGCTATTTGGAAATAGGAGCTCCAGCTGAAGTCATTTTTTTTGTATGGACAACAACTTTAGACGCTATTCTTACTATCGGTAATTCAGGGAAAAGGGATCGAATGCTTTCCAATTGGTGTTGTATGTGTCAAAAAGCAGAGGAGACCGCAGATCATTTGCTTATTCATTGTCATGTGGCATGGCAGATTTGGAGTATGTTGTTTTCAGTTTTTGGTAGTTCTTGCGTTTTGCCGGTCTCAGTTGTATCTCTGTATGAAGCTTGGCCAAGAGGTCTCAAGATGGTCAAAGGAAGAGTGCTTGGAAATTAGTCACCTTATATGTGATGTGGAGCATTTAGAAGGAGCGTAATAGAAGAGCTTTTGATGAAAACGTTTTATTGGTTCATAGGATTAAGGCTATTTGTTGCATATTTTCTTGTTTTGGTTTTCAGGGAATTTTGCGAGTCTTCCTTTGCTATGATAGATTTTTTAGGTGACCTTGATGTTAGGGGAGGTGTTAAGTGGGTTCTTTTTTATTATACATCTTGTTTACAACAGTAGCGATCTCTTCTGATGCTCATTGTTTTTGAATAAATTAATTTTACTTGTCAAAAAAAAAGTTGGTTAAAAGGCGGCAGCTTTTGGTCAATTGGTGTTGTTTATGTAAGCACGATGAGGAATTGGTGTCTCGTCTTTTACTTCATTGTGCAGTGTTTTTTGTTTTGGTGCTAACCATCTTTGGGATGTCCTGGTTGTTTTCGTAGGGAGTGGTACCATAGAGGCTTTGTATAGTTGGTAGGGAAGTAGGGTGGGTAAGCGAAGGAGGAAGGCTTGGTGGCTCGAACCTTTTTATTTATTTTGGTTGGTTTAGGGGGTACGGCTATGTTACATGAACTCGGATATGGGTACGTGTTTAAGTGTAGGATTCATCTAACCCTCATGTCCAAGGACATTAGCACATAGCTTAATTTTATATTTCTCAAATGCTTATTTCATTTTTTTTAGGGTAAAATGACACTAACAAACTAAAATCGAGTGTCTTAAGCATTAACTGAAAGTCTTATATATAGTTATGTAATAAACTTGACTATCTAGATATGCTTGTTGGGTGCATGTCCAATTAGACGTATCGGATAAATATCCCATAATTTACCCAATTGTGAAGGTACTTCACAAATTTAGATGAGTCCATGTAATATAGAGAAATGAAATAAGAAAACTTTCCAAGATAAACAGCAGTCATTGTATAAATACAAGAGTTACCTTTTGTCTATTTTGAATATATGGGTTTAAGGGAGGGTGAATCCCAGTCTAAGTTGATCTTTGGACTCTGCAGAAAATATGGAGTAGAGTGCGTATAGCTTCTTGTTTTGTCCTATCATTTTATTTTGCGTCTTTGTGTAATTGGGTGCATACCCCGGATGCTTTTTAATACAATTTTGTATTCCTTATATAAAATATGATTTTTCGACATGAGTTTAAATCTAGTCTAAAAATATCAAATATACCTGATAACCTTTAAGGCCAACCTTCTCCAAAAGCTTCTTGGAAGCAGTGACCTCATCACAGCTATCAATAAGTAAAAAATGAACAAGGAAGTTAATACGATTCTGAAAGTTTAGTGCCATATATGCTCAAGAAAAATAGAAAGCCTAAAATAAGAAACACTAAATGAATTAGCAAAAATAATGCAACTACCATCCATTCAAAACATCAGGAGCAAGGATGCCAAAACGACTTATGAATTCACCAAATGTTCTCCTGGTGGGATATCCAGCACAACTGATCCTAATTGCCTCCATGACTCCCTGGAGTAAGATAAATATCAATTGCACTGTGCGTGCAGGTGCCACACATATTATGAGCACACAATTATGAAATGACCAAAGCATTAAACTTACCCCACACAGAAGTTGTTGGCGTACATTATAATTCTCAAAGATTGAAGGCTTCAGAAGATTGTTGGGCTTTACACATCGAACATAGTGTGGCTCTGTTGCACCAAGTGTTTCAAGCAATGCTTGCAATTGTTGCTGCATGCAGTGCATGACAGGAAAACAACTTAAGAGCAAAGCAAGCATATAGTTTGAACCAACCAAATGTACTAGAACAAAAGCAGACCTTACACCGAGAACCTATCGATGAGAACTTTGATGTTTTTGAAGATTCCTCAGGTAAGGGTGGGAACAATCCTGACACAAAGGAGCAACTTGAAGCACTCAAGAGCGCTTGATGCTCTCCAACAACATAGTCTTTGTTCTTATCCAGAAAGTGCTCGGTTTGGTAAGTGACCTGAAACCAGAATTTTCCTAAATACATATTAAGGACTTATACTTCTTCTCTAGTAACCTATGGGTCTGTCTACCACCTTGTGAACTTAAATCAATGAAAAATACATACATCACCAGCATAATGACAAATGGTGAAGTCAGTACGTGACAATTTTGGCTTGCTGAACCGTTTGTGATCTTTGAATGTCTGGTATAGCTTTTCCGCAAATGTTTCATGTGTCGATCTTGGAAACATGCTACAAAGAATAAGCAAGTCAGCATCTCAAAAAAGAAAACCAAAAAGTAAATTATGGCATACAATCTGAAGAACTTAATTTCAATATGATAAATTAAAAGGGATAATGGTAACAGAATTTCATTTATATATGCTCATACATACCAAGCCTCATCCAAGAGAGCAATGATTCCACCGGGTTTCTGAAATAATAGGAGACATTAGGATTACATAAAAATATGGGCCCCTAACAACAAGAATACAGCAGGTCTCTTTTTCCCTCTGAAGAGGGAGACTACAAGGAAAGTAGCCAAGTATGTAAAGGCAAGAAACAAGACATTCAAATAATATACAACACCGATTATCTCCCACAAATGTGAGACTAAAATCTCATAAAAATCATGTTGAAAAAAACCTTCAGATTATTACAGGGAAGGAACAAGGGACAATGGAAACCTTGACATCTTCAAATTTTTGCATGTTATGCCAGAAAACAATTCAGAAATCAAAGCAAATCACATGTCATTCTATAATGAGGTTACTGTGTCAGAACTTGTGTCCAAGTCAATGACACCAATTTTAGTGTCTAGGGCACAAAGATTTAGTCTTCAATATTATAGCCACTAGCAAACAATGTTTCTAATACAAGGCCAGATCAGCTGGTTGAATGTGACAGATCACCGACTGATACCTTCTCCTGTTCAGATAAAAAACAATACACTGTTGTTTTCGGTGTGGCTTCTTCAACCCAGAGAGTTAAACTATTGCCACAGTTTGACTCATTCACCAGTTTACATTTGAAGAGGTAAATGAAAATTCCTTTTCTTTCGGGCTCCTTTAACTCATTTGAAGAGATCAAGGTCCTGCAACTTCTGTAAAGGCTAATTTGAGCACCTTTCGCATCAACCTTTGATGTGATTTGTTGCTTCCATACCAAAGGCTTCCGTATTTTAAATCTTATCATCAATTGATTAATATCACAAGCAATACTGGTGATGCCTTGACCTCAGGTGGTTAATTGTGGTTTGCTTTGTCTCCGTCTGTAGAGATTCAAACATCCTAAGATTTCATCTCCCAAATGGCCTTTATAGCAACCAGCAGAAGGTCCACTCACTGGGTTCAAGTTTTTTCAACCACTGTTCAAACCCTTCAAATTTGATGTGAATCACTAAATACCTTGCCCAATTTCTTTATTTTCTGGTTTCATAATGTTCTGCTGGGGTTGAAGGTCTTTGTATGTGTTAATTTATCAAATTTTCTGTTTTTTGAACAGATCTATCACTTAGTGGTGAAGACACTTAGTTCTGTTTGTCTCTGTATCAAAGTTCCAATTCTTTCCTATTCATTATATTTATCATTTAATAAATTTGCAACATCATGATTAACTCATTGACTTGGACAATTGACCCAGTGGACCATGACCTATCCCCATTGCAAAGTTGATGAGTGGTCCAGGTTTGAAAACATTGATAACAAGGTCAAATGGGGAGAATCACATAAGCAGAGATACCAAGGCCAAATTCACGCAAAAATCAACATCAAATAGTTTAAAGCAATGACCTCCAAGAAAAATTTAGTGAAGATTTCATAACTGCCAAGAATGGCTGAAAAAGAATAAAATTTATTATAACTGTCTGCATGAATTGAAAAGCCGTTAAATGAGTGAAAATACTTGAGATTTCAGTACAGCAAGATAAGAAAACACATGCAAAACAAATATGTGACTCCCATAACCAAATAAGTGAATACTATCTATGCATGATCCATTTCTCATCTTACACTCAGATACTACCACAGCCAAAGCAACTTTTAGAACATAAATCAACGTGAGTTGCATATCTTCAATCTTTCAGATTGCAATAAAATCATGAGTGCATAACTTAATTCCTCGTCAGCAATTAAATGTTTTTTTTGAAAACTAAATATCAATATATTAACAAAGGCACCAAGGGGGTGCCGGCCAAGTACAAAAATGCAGTAAAGAGCCAGAAAAACCCTATGCCGTCTATACTCCCCCTATAACTCAACAGACTCTACAAAATCTAGAAATTGGTCAGAAATCAGTTCACTTCGCCCAAAAACCAACTATACAAACTACACAAAACTTTGTTTTTCATCTTGAAAATATGATTCAAAGCCCTCAAAAGTCTGATGATTAATCGACATAACAGCCAGCGGCACCAAAATCCGTGCCTCTTTCCTCCTCCTTCACCCCCCCCCCCCCCCCACCCCCCCTCTTTCAAACCACAAAAAAAAAAAAAAAAAAAAAAAAAAATGAATGAATGAAACAAATCTGCCACATTCCTTGGAAAACCTGAAGGAATGTTGATCAATGACCAATTCCCTCACCACTGAACAGTGAAACAAGATGAAATTTAAGAACATTGCACAACCACAGTTGATGTTTTGCTTTAAAGGAATGAAACAAATCTGCCACATTTCTTGGAAAACCTGAAGGAATGTGGATCAATTACCAATTCCCTCACCACTGAACAGTGAAACTAAAGAACCTTCCACAACTACAGTTGATGTTTTGCTTTAAACTTCTATGACATTGGTTAAATGAAACACATTTCTTCCGTCGCTAGATTCACCCCAAGTCAGAACCCAGAACCTTCACCAAAAGTCAAACCCGAAGATAAGGAACAAAGATTGAAAAATTTAGTAGTAAAGATAAACATGGCATAGATAGAAGTGGGAAGAAGGAAAGTTGAAACTTCATATCCACAGAACCTAAAAACATTACCAACTTCTTTGCCACCAACCAACTCCAACCAAACAGATAGCGTACACCATTTAGGAAACCATACCTTTGCATTTCCACTATCTTTGCCGGTGTAAAAAATTTCAACGAGTAAGCTCTTATTTAGACCACCAGATAAAACAGCTTTGGTATGTCAAAGATATGCCTAACTTACTCACCATATGAAGTTACGAACTAATCCTGTCCAGAACAATCACTGGAACGAATGTGAGTCCAATTAGTGGTAAGCCCCTAATGAAGGGAGCAGGAGGAAGAATTAAGCTGTCTAAAAATTCTTGCACAATGCTAATAACAATTTTGGCACCTATTATGTTACCCTTATTCTCCTTCTATAAATTAACCCATAAGCATATTGATGAGGATCACATGAAGAGGGAAAGAAAAAATGATGTAAAAGAAAATATTACACTGTGTGGGCGTGTGCGCTCGGTGGGGGAAGTGGCAGATGCGAAGGGGCATATTTAAAAAGGAAAAAATAAGCAGGCTCTCATATACCATCAAGAAGTATAACGTAGACTAGAATTGGAAAAATAAACAAATAAAGGAAAGGAATTGCACATGACAAAAGCCCGGGAAAAAAAAAAAAAGAAAATAAGAAGATGGAAGAATTTACAATGAACTTAAGAGCACTGCTTAGCAACAATTCAACAACTAGAACCTATTGGACTTTAGATGTCATCAGAAGTCATACATGGTACAACAGACATTGAGCAAGACATTTAGAGCAGTAATCTTGACAACACACACACACACACACACACACACAAATGTTAGAACTAAACACCAGGTAGCATTAGAAAAGTCATCATTGGCATAAGAAGACTAGAATAAACCATTTCGAGCAGTAATCAAGAAACACACACTTCTCAATTAGATCAAGGAAAATTCATTATTGACATACTAAAATTTTCTGAAAGATATCATTTAGTAAGGAACAATGATTACAACCAAATTGATACTAGATTACTGCTATTACAACCAACCTAAACACATAGACAGAAGCAAACCTTTTCAATGAGATCAAGAATATCTTGATTGTCAATGAACTCTATATAACTCCAATCAATTTCTTCTTTCGTATATTCTTCTTGCTCCATTTTGAAAACATGCTGCCAAATTTGTGGACATATTACGTTTAGTTAATTTGCAAAGGAATGTCAAGGAATGCTCAGATTCACAGCAGATATTTCGTGTAAAAACCTGATTGAAATGCTGCTGCAGTTTCTCATTGGTTAGATTGATGCAGAACTGCTCAAAGCTGCGTGGGACCAATAAACATTTAGGAAACAAAATAAGCACAGACAGCTTGACACTTGAGAATTTCACAAACAGATGTTCAAAACTGCAAAACTGCTTGTTTACAATATATAACATATTGCCGCTAAAACATTATACCATAAAAAAAAATTCAGAATAAAAATCTCTTCTCCAGGCCAAACTAGAGCAAATCTATCAAAAGGTTTCCACTTTCCACAGGAAAGTGTTTGCGTGGATTTACAGCCAAGGGCCTTGTGGGAAAGGCAAAAGAATAACCAACTTAGAGTGGCACCATAGCCACAAGACTCAAATCAGCTGATAATATAAGTCCATTGGTTTTCATGCAGTACTCTGCAAGAAATTAACCTCTGTAAATGATGAAAACAAAAGCGTACCGGTTAAGCACCTGTTTGTCTTGAAACTCTCGAATCCATAGATATCCAGAACCCCAATCAAGAATTTTGAATCAGGATCTTGACCTATAGAATTATTAATCTTGTTCACAAGCCTGTATCAACAAATGACAGATACCTTAAGTAACAGCATAAATGAGATGACATAATGAAGGAGCTGTACAAAATCAATCCTTCAAACTGAAACTTACCAATCAAATAATCTTGAGTAGACAATTTTGGCCAGAGCATCTCTACTGACAGTTGCAGCATCCGGATCAAGGCATTTTGTTATAGTCTCATCACGAGTCACCATCACACGTTTACACAAGGATTCTTCAAGAGACTTCTCATCACACCTAAACGAGATTTGTGAATTATGGGTTTGCCTTTTACAAATCTGGACATTAAAAGACAAAATGTGGACGTCTCAAATGACATAAATATAACTAAAGGATCACTTACATTAAAAGTTCAGATGCAGTTCTCAGATGGAACAGAGATTTATCATCCTTTGGTTCAGAAGAATCCGTATCTGTGCCCTTGGCAAACTCAATGTTACCCAAATGGAGAACTGCTGCAACAACTCGGAAAATTGCATCCTGCAAGACAAATTTTTATTAGATTTTTTGTTGTTTTGATAAGGTAATGCCACCTGTGTCAATTAAATAAGAAATAGGCTCTGATCAGGTATCAGTACCTGCTCATCAGAACTGATCCCTACGATATCCATGGCCCTCCTTGTTGCAAGGTATTCCTTTGAATCATCCACTCCATCCAAACCATAACAATTTGATTGGTTCAGATAATGAAACGTCCTTGGATTTCCCAATTTGTACCTCTCAACATCCTATAGCCAGCACAAGGAAATATATCAGAACATCATATTAGTTGACATGAAAAGAAAACGCATAATAACCACTGACACAACATTATTAGGCTGCGTATGAGGGTAGAATAAGATAATTTGTATGGCATAATCTCTGGATCTGTATGATGTAATTATCTCTGAGTGTGTTTGCCACATGGACATAAAGATACACCATCGTTAAAGAAGTTGTATCTATGTACACAATCATTAAAGAAGTTGTATCTATGTGTCTATGTTGAAACTGCTATGCAAAAAGTCATCTCCCTACTGACAGCAGGTTGACTAAAACATAACTGTAAAACTGCTCCTTTTTATTTAACTAGTTTTAGGCCCTTGCATCGCATGGGAGTGGAGAACCTTTTGAATTCATTGTTTAATGACAATGGTTTTAGATAAAAGATTATGTCTAATTTCTTTGGTCATATTTTAAAGTTTATATATAATTTAACTAGATGCATTATGCATTTATCTATACATATATGCTTATAGTAAGTTGAATATTAGTATATTTGTAACACCCTAAAATCCTCACACACACATAGTTACACTCACTCCATAATTCTTTTTTACGCATATATTGATTTCATACTTATACTTCTCCATTTATACACAACTAAAGAGGAGCAAATGGTAGCAGCACTTAGTAATATAATCATTAAAGTATTACTCCACTTAGATGAGTGGAGAATAAAGTTTTTTCAATCTTCACCTAAAAAGGAGCAAATAGTAGCAGCAATTAGCAAAGTAATCATTAAAGTATTACTACATTTAGATGAGTGCAGAATAAACTTTCTTCACTAGGATGATTATCTTCACCTAAATGATAATGAAAGTTAGCACACTAAATTAGTGGAGAATAAAAAATTAGTAAAGTACTATACCTACTTCATTTACTTCATCTTCTAAATAGTACATGTAGATGAGAGGATTTGAATACAAGTAAGCCTAAGCATAGTGAAGAGAGAAGAGTGGAGGTTAGGAGGTTGCTCTTGAAGATCAAGTTCCAATCTTTAGAAGAAGAATTCCAAGCATTAAGCACTTGACGTGAGTAATGATGTATTTGAAGTAAAACGTACATATTTTCAATGCAAATGTTCTTTTTCTACAAATTATATTTGAACAATATGTTTTCGAAGCAAATTATTTAAACAATACGTTTTCAAAGCAAATAATAATATGTCTATGTTACTCTTTAAAAATAATTATTATATTTTGATGCTAAGCCTTGTATTATTTTATCAAGAAAATTCATGGATTGAGTTTTGTATACAATGAATAAGATTTGAAAACTATATGTGTCATACTCGGAGGTCCTACGTCGGGAGGACTTAAAATAAGCCGAAAGCTTGATATGATTAGAAAAACGTTCCTCATGACTTTTTGTCGTTCTGTTACGCATCACTAGTGCATACATTTTGTTACGAATTTTTCGTTTAGCCAAGATCATGAGTACATTATGAATTATATATATAATATCGATATTTAAATATTTTTGTAAGTATAAAACTAAATTAGCATCTTTTGAAATGTATGTTTATGTTTAGTATATGGATATGTCTTTTACTTGTTTTAAGATGTAATGCAAATAGTATTTATATCATATGTAAATCAAGCTCATGGTATATTTTGATGCTTCAATTATTCTATTATTCACTGGACTTGTAGCTCATGTTTTCTTAAACATTTGCAAGTAACCAAGATTGAGAACTTAAGTTTGAAAAGTTGTTGGCTATGAATGTCACGAAAACTTGAGTTATATTTTGATTTGTGATAAGTTTAAACTAGTAGATTTCCCTAGATTTATGTTAAGACTATGATTGTGTAATAAAACTATGTTACAATGGTGACATAGGTATTTGTTTTATATTTACTAACAAATAAAAGAGTGAATCATGCTTTCGCATTATATTAAATTTAGACAATCAATCTTTTGGTTTAGTTCGGCCTTCGGTAGCTAAGCTATTGGTCGGTCATGGCTCCTAATCCGCACAAGAAGGGTTTAGGGTCATGACAACACTTTTTTTTTTATCTATTTCTATTAATGTATTTTAAGTGAATATAATTTTCTATGAAATACATAATGACATAAATGTAATAATTCTAAAATGAAAATTAATTACCTACACAAAGAAAGTAATAAAAAAAAGATGGTTGGTTAGTAGTTACTACATTTATAATATATTTAGTGAAGTGAAAGTTATCAATTACTCCTACACTTGCTTTCATAACTTAAGTAATTATGACTGGTAAAAGGGTTGCAGGGCACAAAAGGTGACGTGGTTGGGCTTAAAACGATCGCATGTAGCTGTAGTATATGCTTTCAGGACTACTCGTAGCTCGTACAGCGAGGAGGGAGGTCAAATCGGGCCATATTAGACCAATAGCAAGAGCCATTGCCGTTCTGAGGTTTTTTCATTTTGTTTGAAAAATACATGTATAAAACAGTTTATTGTAAGTATCAAAAACACATTTATTTAAGTAATTATGAAGATGGTCTAACTAATTTTTAGAATTTATATTGAACTTAGATCTTCAATTTGAAACGAAATTGCATATATGAAACAATATTATAAATGAAAGGGTCTTGCTTAGTACAATTGTACAAAGCGTTGGAAGTTATGAAAAAGGTGACCCTTACTTTGTATAACCAAAGGATGCATACTTAACATGTGCCTTATCATTTGTCTAAGAAAAATAAATAAATGTATTTAGAGTAATAGTCGAGGAAATTAAGAAGATAGTCAATTAACTCTTAGAATTTTTATTAAATGTAGATACAAACTTAATTTTTAGAATGCATGTATTTAAAGTAATAGTTGAGAAATTCATAAAATAGTATATTGACTGTTACAATTCTTATTACATGAGGATGCATTCCATTTTAGAATGAATTTTAAAAAGGTTTAAAGAAGTAACAACATTTTATAATTAGATAATTACTTATTATGCTAGTGCATGTATTTTATGTTCATGTATATAAATTGGTTACTACATGAATATAAGATTCATTATACCAACACATATGCAATGAATCTTATGTTCATGTCCTAATCAATATATGTGCATGAACTTAAAATACATGCACTAACATAAATATAGACATAAATACATTGAAATAATGTAGTAACATGTATGAATAAATGAACCCAAAAAATGCAATTAGCCACATAAAAGAAATATAACAACTACAAAGATAATATAAAAAAACCTCCACAATGAACCACGTATCACAAACACAAATTGTTAACATATTAAGATAATAATTGAAAAGGACTGAGGAAATGAAGCTTTTTCTTATTTGAATTTTATAAATACAACATATAGTAGCATGAATTTCACACCTGCAATAAATAATTATGAAAACCAAGTTATTATATTACTTCATCTAGGCAAACACCATAAATACTAAATAAGTACATTCTATAATAAATAAATAGATTGAATTAAAGTCCAAAAAAATAAATACATGTAAAGTGAACCAAAAAGACAACCAAACAATTTTTTATCATTATTACATTGAATAAGTACAGTGAATTATAGTCCAAAAAAATAAATATATATACAGTGAACCAAAGAGAACCAAATAATTATTTATCACTTTCTTATTTTTTAAACAAATTTTTTTTTTTATAAAATGAGCCACTTGTCGCAACCACATCAATAGTGGCCTCCTTTTCTAAGTATCGCATATCATATCATATCATACTATTTCATCTAGACAAACACCATAAATACTAAATGAGTACATTGAATAATATGTAAAGTGAATCATAGTACGAAAACATGAATACATATATATAGAACCAAAGAGTCAACCAAATAATTGTTTATCATTATCACATTGAATATGTACAGTGAATCAAGGTTTAAAAAAATAGATACATATACAGTGAATCAAAGAGACAACTAAATAATTATTTATCATTTTTTTTAGATAAAAAAAATTTTCAGAGCCACTCAAAATGAGCCACTTGTCCCAAACAAGGCGATAGTGACCTCTTTTTCTATATTTTATATAGATATAGATATAAATATAGATAGATAGATTGATGATGCATGGGGAACCCTGCAGCTAACTCAAGGAGAAAAAAAGGGGTCCCTAAGACACTTATGAGTAGAGGCCTCCTTAGTTCTTTATGTCGGCCTATTCATTAACTAAAGGAGATTCCTAAGCACTCACATTAGTAAAAGAAAATTGGCCAAAGGAAAACAAAAAAGGGAGAGCAATCCAAAAGGCCAAGCATGCATTTTATTAAAACAAAATTTGTTCCCTAGGGTGCTGATAATTGCTTATAATCGAATTATTAGATGGATTTTAGTACACATTATTGCATTTCTTTACACAAATTTGTGAGTTCTTTTCATCATGGCTTGATATATGCTTTGGATTTCATGCCCACAAGTGAACATGATTCATGATATGTTAAATGCAGACTTGCATATTTGTGTTTAAATATTCCCTACTTAGCTTATATAAGAGTTCCATTTGATTTGAAACAAAGTTGGTATGTTTAAAAAGTGATTGTTAAAAATTTTCAGATGTTGGAATCGACACCAAGGCAGATCGAGTCAACACCAAACTTCAGAAACTTGCCGAGGACAGCACTTTGGTGTCGACACCAAAGTGAAATGGAGTAAAATCCAAACTTCAGAGGCTAATGTTTTTTTCAGACTACAAAGCTGTCGACACCTTTATAAAGAGTGCCAACACCTTTCACTTAGCAACAAATCTTAGAAAAAAATCTGGTGAGAAGGATTTGAGGCGGTTCCGATATTTTGGCCATATCTCTCTACTCCAATATCCGGTAATAGTGATTCTTGCGGCGTTGGAAGAGGACTCGAAGCTCTACAATATAGTGTTTCATGAAAATTTTCTGAATCGAACTCTATCTTGGTCAAAAGTGAGCTGGAAGATTAACAGCATTTTTTGCGGTTTTGCTTTCTTATTTTGTTGTGATTTTCCTTTATCTTTAGGATTCTTCTATTCTTAGAATATAAACAGGAGATAAGGGGCACAAAATAAGGATGTTATTATTACATTCATCTATATTTTTCTTTCTGGGGTTTTTATAGGTTGCTAGGTTTATAGCTAAGGCTAAGCACGAAACCATCAACTACATTGTAAGTCTTTTTATTCAATTGATCAATGAATGGTTTCAATGACTTATTCTTTTGATTGATTGTTCTATTATTTTAGAAAAAAAATTTGCTATGTACAATCTTTTGATGTATTGTTAACAAGGATTTCTTGGTACAATAAATGCTTTGGATATAGGTTTTTGATTTATTGTTAACAATGTCTTATTGGTATATCGAATGCTTTAGATTCTCTATGAGACAAACAACTAGGGTGTTATGTTTCTAATCAATCAATTGAAGAATTTATCTTTCAGAAATAGTTTCTTTTGAGTTTTCAAAGCTATATCTTCCAGTTAAAGAACACAGCTGTTGGTTTTTCAACTGAGTTAAAAAAGGTCAATTGAATGGATACTTCAACACAAGTTGATTGATGAATTTCCAATGCCGAGGCACTTTAACCAATTGTTTTCAAACTAAATCACATTGTTCTCTTTGTACAGTGATTTCTACGTTGTTTTGCAGTTATTTTTCACTTGTTCTTCAATTTTCCCATTTCCTGTGATTCGACCTCAGACTCCTGAAAAATAATCCTTCATGACAAACTACACTTGGGTTGCAAAATAAAGTCACAGTAGGTGCCACATTCAGCTTTTAGTGACCTCATTTCCTTGTTTTGGGGTAGCAACTTATTTCTGCTTTAACAATGTTAGCATCTCCTCATCTTCACCATGATGCAAAATGGGAACAATAAGAATGGATCAGGGGGGAAAGACGAGGAAAGCACATCTAAAAATCGGTATTGGTCTAGACTATGCTGTTGAACCCAGTTATAACAGACAATTAGACAAAACAAAGCAATACAATGATATACACAGATTTATGTTTTTTTAATTTATTTAGATGAGTAAGCAACATACACAAAGATTGTGATTAACAGTCTCTGCGTTAAAGAACAAGAACATATTTGGAGAATTAAACAAATAAAACCCTTACCCAAAAATGTTCACATAAGTAAAATTAACGACTTCAAATATCAACGTTTTTCAGTAAATATTATCATCTGTTATACATTGCTTCAACTCTTTTTTCTGTATAAGTAATACATTGCTTCAGCTATTAACCACATCCATCTGCTTATAATCAATTAATGTTAAGGACTATCATAGATTAAGACACTTAAAGTATAGCATTTGTTTTTTAAAAAAAAAATTGGACAAGGCACAAAACTTTTTTGGAAAAACAGCACATGTGAACACAAGCACAAACAAGCATCTAGTATAAAAGGGCAACATATTATCATATTTATTACATATAGACAGTGGCAGATCCAGAGTTTTGCTCCCCATGGGATGGGATCTTGAATCTCACTTATTCATTCATGTCCCTAGCCTTACTGAGACACCAATGTCACTTATTCATAGTCATACACTCTCCATGCAAATTAGTTCAAAGGGTTATTCTTATCTCTTATCAAAAATCCTATAAAAATTTATGGGAAAAAAAATTATTTGCACTCTAACCTATCTTCTTAAACTCTACAGGGGGAATTCAAAAAATATAAAACTCAAAACCGAATAACCAAAAGTACTTATAAAATTTTGCTATTAGACTAGAGAATGAAGAACCAAAAAATAAAAAAACAAATGCAAATAATGTAACTTGAAATCTCAAACACTTTGTGCCTTTCATTTAGCTGTCTCTAATCACATTCATAGCAATCTTTGAAGCTGATTTGAATATGATTCCAATGGAAGTTCACAAAAGCCAAAAAGCTGGAAGTTTAAATTTCATTTCTCCACTCTTTTCTTCATCTAACAACACACGAAGTCAAGGAAAGAATTTAATGCAAACCATGGAAAGAAGCAAAAGCAAATACAAAATTTCACATGGATCACGCTTTGGGCTTTATATAATCAGGTTCCAAGTTAAATGGAGTTGTATTTTATATATTTTATAAGTTAGAACGTTGTTAGACATATCTAGTGTTTTTTATTAGGTTTTAGGTGTCAAGGGTATGCTGATATTTTTGCAAGTTGCTGGACATGGGTTGTACCCATGGGTTGTATTATAAGTCAAGTTGCATTATTGGGTGATTATAGGTGATTCCATTCAGGTCTAGTAGTCTAGAATAGTCTAGAAGAGTCAAAATTTTCTAATCTTGAAGTCATAGTCCTAATGAAGTTAGAAAACCCACTTCATTGCCCAGTTGCAAGAGAGGTTTGGAGTGTGATCTTTTCAGTGCTTAGAGTCAAGTGGGTGATGCGGCGATGCCTAAGTTAGTGAGCGACCTTTTTGCTTCTTGGAGTGGGGATGTCCGAGGCTCGTGATAGCAAGTCTAGGGAGGCTGCTCCCTTATGCTTCTTGTGGTTTGCGGAGGGAGACGAATAGAAGATTTTTTAAGGCCTGGAGTGTGCTTGTCTCTTTATTTTTTGGGTTGAAGGACACTTCTCTTTTTTCCTTCATACTCTTGTCGATTTTTTGGAAGATTGTATGTCCCTGTAGATGTATAAGTGGATCATAGGGGTGTTTTAACTTTGGTACACTTCCTGTGACACTTTGTGCAACTTTAAGGGGAATTCCTAGGGAGTTCTAGGTGGGATTCCTATATTATACTTCTTCTCATTCTTCTTCTTTTCTCTACCACAAAGGTACTATTCTCGGGTTACAATTGACAACCTTTTGGAAGTCCATTTTCCAACCCAAAAAAGCTAACCTATTGATTCCTAGTCACCCCTAACCATTTCCTTTCCTTTGAGACTTGGAATTAACACCTAAAACCCCCAAGGCAAGCCAAAAAATTGTACAACTAACTCTATAAGCCATGTAATCTGTCTTTTCAGAAATCAAGCCAAATTTCCATACCTATTCATCTCCAAAGTCCTAACCCTCGAAATTGCTTTCTTCCTTGTAGAACCCTAACCAAAACCCGCCATAAAATCCACTAGTACGCAACCTTTGCAAAGTCTCATAGACCTTACAACAGGATCGTCACCAGACATCTAATGAATTCAATCCAGCAAACTAGTTGAATGGAAAATTAACCTCCAGAAAATGATTTCAAACCTCTATCCTTTTATCAGATCTTTTGAAAAATGTCGGGCTTGAGTTTTCAATGGAGCACTAAGAAGCACAAACACTTCAAAATATGTCAGGCTTACGACGAGTTCTTATCGATAGCAAGAAATTGACAAGTCATAAAATCTTCTATTTTCTAAACTTTTAGAATGTAGGAGAGAAACTCAGCCAATGCACCATTACCTCTTTATACTTGTGATCCACATTTCCATAATATGTAACAGTTAACACCATAATTTTATTGCAAAGAATATATCAGTAGTCTCAAAAAGCACACCCAAGATTAGTCAGAGCATTTAATTTGCATTCTCAAGCTGTCCACATAATACTGTACACTGCTATGCCTTTATATCAAAGCAGGAACAGAACCCTGTGGAATACACAGACTCAACTCATAAAGCAAAACAAAAAACACAGGACCACAACAACCATATTTCAAACATTGTCCATTGGAACCTGACAAACCATGAGCCACTAGTACTTGAGTTTACAGCAAAAAACAGTCACAACATCACATCAGACAAGATTTTTAACCTGCTACACCGCTAGAATGCTAATTACCAAGTTCAAGGACAGAACAAGAACAAGTTCATCAAGGTACATCACATGTTCATCCTCTTCTTTTATGACAATGAACAACTCTTATGATGCCATTGGAATTAAAATTGAGTCCCTGTCATGCTAAACATCTAGCAATTCAACCCAATCGAATTTTGGTAGAAAATATTTTAGTTCTTATAAGAAATATAAAAATTAAAAATAAAAGCGGGTACTGGGGATGGGCTTCATCACAAAAACAATTAGAATCCACATGCAACTCTACTTTGAGACCCTCAATTTCACCACGAAGAACATTTCACAAGCATTCAAAAGACCATTACCTCTGGTGGTGCAGCACAAAGCATGTAGAAGCAGTGATAATTTCTCTCAGGATCAGACACTTGACAAACGCGTGATCGTTCAAGTAAATAAGTTCTAATGGCAGCCCCAGAAATCCTACCCTTTTGATCAAACTGGATCTCCACAAACTTACCAAAACGACTGAAAACATGTAACATTCATTTCAGGCAAAATTTGATTAGCTGAACAGAAGATAATATAACAAAATACTGTAAGATGGGAGAAAAGGCAATGTTCAATAAGAGATTTTCCACCTTGAATTATTGTTCCTGAGAGTCTTTGCATTTCCAAATGCTTCTAGAACAGGATTGGACTGCCAAACAAACAAAATGATGAAGATAAAATTAGAGACTAAGAGAACTCATAGCATCACAGAATCCAATACTAGAATCCTCAACTGCAAATGCTACCTAGTTAAAGAAACTGAAATTTCACGACACATTTACCTCTAGGACTTGCTGCTCCACAGTCCGTCCCTCGGCTGCAGCTCTCCCTCCCATATAGGCAAGATAATGCATAAGCATTTTTGTGCTTTCAGTTTTACCAGCTCCGCTCTCTCCACTAACCAAAATTGACTGACTTATTCCCTCATTAAACATCTTTCTGCATTTGAAAATGTCATCGTTTGTCGGGCATATTAGAATATGTAAAAAAACTCAAAATTTGAAACAGCAAAGTAAGACAAATTACCTGTATGCAGCGTCTGCAATGGCAAAAGGGTGTGGGCTCAGCTCACCAAAGCCTGCCCCTTTATACTGTTCCATCATATGACGATCATATAAATGAGGCAGCCTTTGAAAGGGGTTCACAGCTATTAATATGCTACCCGTGTACGTCTGAAACACCATCAAATGAGTTAGCTTCATATAAAAGAACTGCTAAGAATTACACTTAAATATGTTGCAAATAAAGTCTACAGCTGGGCGCCACAATGATGTGACTTTTGATGCAGCTTATTGGTGATGCTTTTTAGCTTTTGCTTCTGCAGCTTATGAGAAGCTGGTTATACAGCTTCTGAGAAGCAGCCCAAATACCAAATAGTGGGATGCAATATCAGTAAAACGACATGAGTCTAAGAATTCAAAAAGGAGGAATCCTCTAGGAGGGAGATGCCTATGTATCATCAGCCAAATACTCACATAAATTTCATTCATGTCATATCGACATCTTAAATTCTGAAGAACCCCTGGCTCATGCATATAAGCCAGCTTTGTCATATCATCCACACCGCATGGAGGAGCTTCAACATCTTTTGGATAAACATTAGAGGCATTAGCAACAACCTACATTGTAACATAACAAGATCAATGAGAAATTATCTCCACCTCAAGTTCTGTGCCAGTGAAGAAACAACATCACTGACTATATATTTCTTTTCTTTTCTTTTCTTTTGTTTTTTCTGAAAAGTGTTCATGGCATTTATTTCACATACAATAATAAACATGACGGCTTTATTTCTAGGAGCCAATGGAGAAACAAGGAAAACGATGTTTTAGATACTGTTGGATTACCACATGATTAATGTTCTATATCAAATTAAAGTACTTGCATGAAATGAAAGGAATGAGATGCAGACATGGAAAACATTTGGTTTTCAGAAGGCAGCCTATTATTAGAGCTACTTTTCCCCAATAGCAATAGAGAACTTCTAAAGTAAAACTTACTGTTCAATAAACAAGAAAATCTCAATGAATCTCACAACCCAGCAAACTACAAGTACCAAGCTTCATCAATAGATGAAATAAGTTTGGAATTTTCCAAACCAAATAGCCGTAATATTTTCCAGAAATATTAAATTAAATATCTCAATTTTATAGGGTAAAATTAAATATTGTTTCTTGCATGCATACGGTCAACAATGACTGGAAGGCTTTCCCAACAATAGTATGCACTTTTGACACTCCAATGGCAGATCCACTTAGGATTTGAATGTTATAACAGATATAATCTTTCCATATATTCCTCACTCTGTGCATATGTGTAGATGTGCGCAGTTAATTACTCTCTGCACAATACTAATATCACCAATTTCATAAATTGATGGAGCACGTTGGGAAGCCATTTATCCTATAACTTGCAATTTTGCAAAGTAGACATGTGAGCAATAGAACTAAGAATCCCTGGAGTCTCTGCACATAAATCAGCCTATTCAAAAGATATAAGAGCAAATGTATGAGAAAAGCAGACAAAAACTCACTCTCTCGATGCATCTAGACAATCAAAAGCATCCTCTCGAGGCTGCAGTTATGCATCTAGCCACTAAATTTCTTTAGAAAGAACAGAACCAAGGATGCTGTTATCTATAGGGTAATCTGCACTTAGAAATTGATTATAACAACCAATCTCACTTTAGATCTTTCGCAAACTCCATATGTTATTTGGCTAATTACCCAATTTCTTGCAAACCAGACACTTAAGGTTCATTTTTAATATTAAAAACGTCAATTATCTAACTGCCAGTAAATACACTAGTGACAAACTAAGTTGGAAATAAAAATGTAGCAAGCGCCATGTATCATACAAGATGTGCATGTCAGAAAACTAGAAAGGCCATCATAACAGCTTGCTCAGGAAATTTAACACCTGTGGATTAATTACCCCAGCCTCTGAAATCCAAATTGTCTATTAGACTATTAGTATACTTTTTCACTCTAAAGTCAACAATAGGCTATAGGATGGAGGGAAGCCCTCTCCCACATCCAAAATTCCCTCTCAACCCTAAAGAAGCTTGGATTCACCAGTGCTATTAACTCAAGTGGCATTTCCCTGTTCAGAAAAGGTGCAGCTTAAGATCACAGTAAGGACTGGGAACGGGAACTTAGTGGAGTTGACTACTGATTGGGACAGGAAAAAGGGGGAAGCAGGGCATTCAGATCACCGTAAGGACTGGGAGAGGGAATTCAGGGACTTTTACAACTGAGTAGCATGGAAAAGAGAGAAACATGGCAGTACCCTACGCTATGTTTCTGTTCTCACCATTCAGGAACATTATAAGCAGGAAGCCGGCCCCTCTTCTCAAGGTTTAATTGAACTTTCCACATAATTCATTACATTTGACTACAAAAAACTAGCAACAAGATACTTGAACAAGCAGCAAAGCATTCAATGCATAACCAACAAAATTTATCTATTTATTGCTGTCAATCATATATGTGGGCACCATAAATGTGGATAAAATAGTATAGCAATGGACAAAAAGACCCTTTAAACTCAATTTTAGTGCAAAAATTTAACATGAAGATGCCTCAGCATTTTTTCCAATGCACAATTTACTTTAATTTCTTCGCCATTTAGGCAACTAGCAAGACCATTGTTAGAGATTTCTTAGGAGTTCAATGCTCCCAACTTCTTGAATCCAAGTTGTCTATTTAAGTGCTAAAATTTCTAATTACCAGTACAGGATGCTATAGAAAAGAGGATAGTCATCTCCCATATTCAAAATCCCCTCTCGACCCTGAAGAAGGCTTACCACTCCAAGATGATATAGAAAAGAGGGTAGTCCTCTCTCCCAAATCCAAAATCCCCTCTTGACTCTGAAGAAGGCGGGATTCACCGGTAGTTACTAGCTCAAGTGGTATCTCTGGCGCACCCATCTTTGACAGGTGCAAGGTTCAAGCAGTAAGAACTTGTTAGAGCTATTTAGAACCCGGGAAAAGAAGTAGAAGAATAAAACGCGAGATGGGATCCCACATCTATGGTACTGAAAATCTAGGGGTTACTAGCAGGAAGCTGGCACATGCTCTAAGTTTTAATTCAGATTTTCTACTGCATTTGTGTGCATGCTAACACCATCAATAAGATTTTTTATGACAAGCAAATCATCCAACCATAACCAACAAAAGTTAAAAAATCAATGCTTCAATACTCATACATGGCACGATAAACAAAAGAAAACAGGACGTTGTAGGCAGGAACAAATTTTCAAACAGTAACTCCCTGGATTTTATTGCAAGCATTTGTTGTAGTGTCTATGAGGAAGCACTCACCGTTTTTCCTGATGTACAGTTTATTTTTATCTCTTCACCATTAACTTCCACAACTTCCCCATCTATCCAAGCTACCTCAGGATCCTCCACCCAAACATGAGCTCCAACCACTATGTTGACTGGGAAACTCTGCATGAAAAAGAGAATCACCACGCTTCACATGGCGTAGGTAACAAAAAGAGCTTTACACACAAAACAACACATTGGAGTAGCCGCAATGCCCTAACCAGTAATTACAAAACTCAATGTAATTTGAATCAGATAAAACAGAAATCCAAATCGTTAGCAGCAATGAGCATGGAGAAAATAGGTTGTCTCAAATGGCATCATAATTGTGACAGAGCATTGGATGACAAAATCCCTCCCCATGTGGGATTTCAGCCAACAAGCGTGCTTCAATGGCTAATTGTTCGAGAATCAAGGTAGAGTGATTTGGGATCTTGTATTTTGAAGGTTAATGCACAACTCAAGAGTATGAGACGATTGAAGTTTTTGTATACTGAGTTTTTGTATACATGGCAAGACCAGGTTGCACAGAGGATGGAATTAGATAGAGGGCTAGATATATGGTTAAGTTTCATTACAAGGAGTTGGTGAGCTTACTACATACAAATGTTTCATTCTGTCCGAAAGGAGAGTCCTAAAGTTCCTTTAAGATAGCAGTTTCCGGTTGGGTGTCAGTTCATAGGAAGATTCTGATTATAGACTTATAGTCCAATTAAGAGAAGAAGCTTCTCCCTTTTAAGTATCACATAGACAAGGAGCCAGGAGGTTTCATAAAATTACCTCCTTATTTGTTGTAGTGTGGCAGGGGAGCTGAGGGCATTAGTATTGACCATGTTGGGCATATCCAAAGCATTCCCTAGCTCAGTGGTGGACCTGTTCGATAGTTTTAGAGGAAGATGAGCAAGAGGAGAAGAAAGACTTGGTTGGTAGCACCTTTGCGTTTTATGTGGTGTACAGGTTGGTGAGCGGGGGACTGGGTGTTGTATAAATGATCTAGCTCGTCTTGGAAAGAGCACATTCTACAGTCTTTTACATAGTTGCAATGCTTCCCTTAGGCAAATTTCCAGATTATTTGAACACTTCAGACCCTAAATTGATGCACAAGGATATAGGTTTCTTTTTAGTTATTTACATGCCCTTGAGACACAGGCTGTGCCACTTTTGGAACTATTTTAACCAATTGCATTTTATTTGAAATGCCTTCAGATTGCTACTCTTTAGTTTTAGGAAAGAGCAAACTTTAAGATTAGTTTTTCAACTTAAATACTTGGTCACATTGGGCAAGAGTGTGCAAGAACCCATCATAGAACTCCCAAATAGATGTTTCAACAGTAACACAGCTAAGGGGGTGTTTGGATTGCTCTTTAAAAAATCCATGAGGCATAAGTTTAAGCTAATTTTAAAAAGTCACATATTTCAAAGGTTTTTCCAAGCTAGACCTAAAAAGCCACTTGTTTCAACGGGAGCCAAACACAGTTTAAAAAATCTGTAAGCTTAATCCATAAGCTACTAAAAATCTACCATCGAACACCCCCTAAATGCTGGTTCAAGAAAAGCCATAAATATATATCAAAGATGATAACCAATGCAGTCGACAAAACAAAATGTTTAAAGCACAAATACACACATGCAAACGAAAAGAATGTGATGGGAGTACAAAGATTGTTGCCACACCAATGCAACAATAGGAAGTTGTCCTGGTCACTTCTTTCAGTTAACAGTAGCACATCTGGAAAATGATGAACATGCAACAAGTTCACTGAATAGGCAACACACCTGAAGTTTGACTATAATATATATTCTACACATGAAAGATCATAATAGAAAGATCATAATAACACCAGCCATCAGCTTGAATGGTACCCCCTGACACCCGCAAAGGGGAAGGTGTGAGGCTTAAGTAGTTAGGACATGGGTGTCAGTTTTTTTCTCTTACTCGCCCAAAAACAAACCCACAAAAAAAAAAAAAAAGGAAAGATAAAAACATAAAATAAAATAAAAAAAAGGATAGAATTGATAGTATAATGCTTTACACAATTAACTATATTCCATTCAAGACAGCTTACTTCAACAAATTACCCATCTAAACTAAGAAAAGTGAACCTCAAAGTTCAAGCTGAGCACTATGTAATTCCCAAACAGTGTTACAAATATTATAGCTAATTGAAGGTATCATACGTCCATTTCTGCAAATTAATCCAAGAAATTACTCAAATTTAAGCAATGACCAATGCTGTACTCATCAAATAACTCAAAATGATAATAATTTCCAATATACAAAAATAATAATAAAAGAAATGATTGAAAATCAATACCATTTCTCAGAAATCAATCAGATTGAGAGCGATCAAACCCTAAATTTTCTTCAAACCCGCAATGTTGGCGAAAGCATTGATTCTTCGAATATACCCACAATGTGTAAACATATAAGATCCACTGCTCGCCCCAATTGCCAAATTCGAACCAGAGACGACTCCCTCTGTCCCCCTCTCTCTCACTCTTCCTTGGGATTTTCTCTCTCTAGCCGTAACGTATTTGTGGAATGTAGGCTTGAGGGGTGTCTAGAATCACGCGGGAAATGTTGCAGAGGCCTTCTATGGTGGACCTCAACCTGTCGAACCAAAGCAAACAAGCTCCTCTGCAACTTTTCTCCCTCCTCAACCCGAATTTTCCTTCTTTTTCTTTCTCTAGATTCTCTCTCAACGCTTCGGAGGTTCCTCCTCGTCCTCTGTCGAGACTCAAACAGCACGAACGCGTGAAGGCGACATCGTTTTCATATTCCAGATTTGCCCTTGTATTGGCGACAATTTTGGATATCACCACAGAGGTAATTTTATTCTGTTGTACTGTTCTAAAAATTTTAATAGCTCCCTCGGAGCAAACTGAAGTCTGCGGCACTTACTGTTTCATTAATAGCTGTTTGGAAGTTGTGAAAAGAAAGGAAAGGAAAAGGAAAATAATTTTCCTTCCTCTTTATATTTGGTTTCTAATTTAGGAGCGAGAAGAAAATGTTAAAATAAAAATTCAATAGGTAGATAATACTCATTTTTATGGTACTACTTCGATTATAATCTTTAGCTCTCATGTAGTTTGCGGATCCCACGTTGTAATTCTCTTTAATTTTAGTTTTAGTAGTAATTCTAATAAAAATAAGAATTAATTACAAACACACCTCCTGAACTATGACTCAGTATCACTGTACCTCTAGACTCTACAACGTAACAAGTTTCTCCTTAAACTACCAACTTATATCAATCAACCCCTCTTGTTAGCAATCCGATAAGAAAATTAATGAAAAATTATCATTTGACTTGTTACGTATAGTTTTATACCTAAATTGATATTCTCTTATTAAAATAATTATTTAGTGACTGAAATATTCTTTGAATTGACATGTAAATATAAGGACAAAATAAAGGATATTTCAATCATTAAACAATTATGACAAAAAGATAATGTAATTAAGGTATAAAATGAATTTTTGTGAACATGTATAAGTTACATAATAATTTTTCATCTACTCTCCTACCATTAATTGTTTAATGATTGAAATATCCTTTGAATTGACATGTAAATATAAGGACAAAATAAGGGATATTTCAATCATTAAACAATTATTACAAAAAGATAATATAATTAAGGTATAAAATAAATTTTTGTGAACATGTATAAGTTACATAATAATTTTTCATCTACTCCCATTGCTAATATATTTCTAACAAGAGAAGTTTATTGATACAAATTAGTAGTTTGTCAACTTGTTAAGTTTTAAAGTTTAGAGAAGCATAATGATACTGAGTCATAGTTCAAGGGATATGCTTGTAATTAACCCTAAAAATAAAAAAAATTATTTATCAAGAAAAGTTATTTACCTTCTAACTTTCCATTGATTTATTTCCTCTTTCCTTTTTAGTAGTTACATTGCTATTTTCTTTTCTCTTCTTTTCTAACTTCAAACAATATAATTATTTTCCATCCGCATTCCATACATTTTCTTCACAAAGCCATATAGAGAAAAATATTAACTTTTTCTCTAATTTCTCACCGTTTTTTTTTCCTTCCACAAGCTTCAAATAGCGTCCCACCCCCCCACCCCCCTCTCTTAATATTCTGTTTGAAATTCGAATTTAACAAAGAAAAAGAAAAATAAAAAAAAATGTGAGAAAAAATATAACAAAATGAAGGATTTTAAATCCTTAGTTATTTCCTTTTTATGTTCTTTTACCTTTTACTTTTTCTAACAACAAAAAATATGAGGTAATTGCATATCTTCTTCCCTTTTATTTTCTTTTATCAAATTCTTCATCCAAATAGAGCATAGGTGATGGGAACTAACCATGAATTTCCCTGATCATACCCCACACTCAGGGTATTTAGAGGAATAAGGGGCTACTGATGGGGACTGACCATGAATTCCCCTTATCACACCCCACGCTTAAGGTACTCAGAGGAATGGGGGGCTACTGATGATAACAGACCAGGAACACCCTTAACAGCGTTTTAGCTAGGGTTTTTGTCTGTGTAGCTTGTTGGAGGAGATGATTTTTCCGTTTATATTAGCAAGCACTTTGGTAGCCCTAGAGGGGCTTTGCATGCATGGAGAGGGTAGGAGACGGCTGTCTCTCCACGTAGCAGCCTGGTATTGGAGATCCTGACTGGTGGCAGGGTAGTGGGAGAAGTAGTTGTCCAACCCCAAACGTGGCGCTTCCTTAGGCATGTATCAGAGTGAGTGAGGTGACTAACTCCTCCTACACGCGAAGTCTTGAAGTTGGGAGCACGTTATCATGATTGGATTGTTAATGATGGCTTTTGCTGGCGTAGCTGGTGGGACGAATGATCGGTACCATCTCACAAAGCTCGCTCGGGCATAGTTCACTCGGTTGTGCATAGCCATAGTTTGGTTGGTCATAACCTCCCTGGTCAGGTCCTAGCCAGTTGGACCTCTCAGAATCGATCCTCCTTTCGAGGTGTTTTTCCTTCTTTTGATTCCATCTGCGTCCTTCGAGATATCAATATGTTTGGTGCTGAAGGCTCAACTATTTTAATGCGCAATACATTATCAGCTGAATCTGACAGCCCATGTGTGCTTTCTTCTGGTCGGACTGTTAAGAGTGTTTCTGGTCAATATTCATCAGTAGTCCCCTATTCTTCTGAGTACTCCGAGCATGAAATGTGATCAGAATAATTTATGATCAGTCCCCATCAATAGGTGTATTTGATCCAATGTGGATATAGGTTAAACTGTCTTGTCCGGATGACTTACGCCCCCCCCCCCCCCCCCCCCCCCCCCCCCCCCCCCCCCCCCCCCCCCCCCCCCCCCCCCCCCCCCGGGGAACCAAACTTCAGATCAATTCAAACGAAACTACTAGTTGAATCCCACCATATTATCCATAAAACAAATACAGCCTATAAAGTACAAGTTATTTTTGCTTTTTATTCTTTAAATAGGTAAATGAATATTGGGATGAAAATTTGTTCAAACTCCCATGAGATTTTAATTTAAATGTATGATATTAACATGAGAAAACTTAAAATTTATGATTTCTTACTTAAAAGGTGGTGAACAAAAAAATATGTATGCGGGGTTTTTCTTTTTTCTTCTTGAATTATATATATGTATATATATATAATGTTCCTCAAGACAACATTCACGTGAACAACTTGGATAGCCTTTCCATTTTTTGGCCTTTTCAATCTTAAGAATTATTTAATATGAAAAAAAATCATTAAAGGTTTGACAAAATGTTAACACAGCAACTAGTATTTTGACATTTAAATGACAATCACCGCCAACCACCTCTTCGCCAACTAATGTGAATCCTCAAAACCTTCAATTGATAGAAGATTGAAATGTAAAATATGATAATAGAATTAAAAGAGTAAAAAATAAAAATAATAAAAAAAAAATTCAATGCTACCATGGCAACTGTAGTTTTTGGCTTTTATCTCACAAGCTGTGCTAGAAGCCATAATTTGTTTAGTCAATTAATTTACCCTTTTCTCCCTTTGAATGGGAAAAAAAAAAAAACAACACTCCTTTTCACCCAAAAAAGAGGGGAAAAAATTCGACAAAGTACCTCTTTCTGGCTAGACATTATAGTTTCAGATATGAAAATTAAGCAATATGTGACCAACTACTTATTTTGTTTCATAAAGCAAACACAACATGCATAAAAACTCTTTATCGACTCTATCCACAACAAAAGAGGCGGTAGATCTTTTACAAAGGTACTACTCTGCCGTAGTTTTATGGTTAGGAAGAAACATTAATTCATGAACTCGGCCTTTCACAACTCTGAAAAAGGGATTTTTTAGTGGATTCAAAATTCCTTATAAGAGCTCTAATCCTATGACTATTGTTTTTGGGAGGTTAAAAGTTCGCCTTTGGTTAAATACAAGAGTTAGTTGTAATGAATTTATCTCTTATGAATATCCTAGTCTTGACGTGAATGATCTGCCTCAACTGAATTGTGAAGAAAATTAGTCGAGACGCGCTCAAATAAACCCTGAACACCCCTGAATTCCAGTCGCTTTCTTGGCTACCCTCCATAATTTACACTAATAATTACTTATTACTTGTACAACGAGAGATTACATAGTTTTAAAATATCTCAACAACTTCTTGGAAAAATAAAAGAAAGAAATAATTAATTTTTAGAAAGTAAGATATATAAGGCCTCGTTTGGTAATATTTATTGTTTTTGTTTTTTGGTTTTTTTTTCAAAAAAAAACAAAAAACGGCATTTGTTTAAATTTTTTTTTTAGTTTTTTACAAAATTCAAAAAAAAAGAAACTAAAAACACTAAAATGGGTGTGTTCTCACGTACTAAAATATTGGTCTAGTACTATTGGCACAACGATAATCTATAAATGTCCATCACCAAATCAAAAAAAATACACAGCAAAAATATACAGTAAAAAATAAAAACTGACAGCGCTACCAAACGGACCTTAAGATTTCGTGCTCATTAAATTAGTGTTTAGAATCTAAGATATTGTGCGAAATGGTTTAGTCTATTATTATTTTTTTTTTGGAGATTGGTCGAGGCACAACCAGTTTTGTTTTTATGTTTTCATAGTCCTCTCTCTTGCATAAATTTTTTTGGTTGGGTAGAATTATTTTTTTTAATTTCTAAAATGTGTCGGTTCCACCTAATGCACGTGGCCTGCATGTGAGCGCAGGGAAGCAGGAAGCTCGTGAAGCTGCGAGTAGGAGTTCTACTCCAAATTCACCCACAACCCTATGGCATTCCTGTCATTTGCGCACGAACCCAGGGAAATTTTAGGAACAAGAGAAATACCAATCGGGCGACACACCTCTTGGCCGTTGGCTAGGGATAACTGCCAGGGGCCCGCAAGAAATATCGAACGGCTCAGATTTGTCGCCGTGATTATCTGGGCCCCACAAATTGAGCGGCCCGCCGGCGCGAAAAGCTCCTGGAGATCCGGGGTTGTCTTTTCGCCGTCCGAATTCGGGAAGGTATTCTTTTGGTCAAGTTCTCCCGCTTTTTCGACACGTCATATGTTGCACGTGTCGCGTGGTTCCACACGCCTATTTTATGATTGGGGGCATGTGCGATCAACGGCACAGATCTCATGGACGTGATATAGGATTGAAACGAAAGTAAGCGTAGCCAGTCAAAGAGAAAGGGTTGACTATGAAAAAAAATGATCCCAATTAGCCACATTATTATCAAAATGGAAAGCGAAAAACATTTGGCAAAGCAAAGGGAAAACACAGTCAAAAAAATATTGGGTGAAACAGAAAGTCTTAATAGAAATTTGATTAAGAAGTTTTTATAGGACCCAAAAGTATATTTTTAAAAAACTTAAGTAAAACTTATATTAATAATTTTATAAATGCTTAGTTAGAATTTAAGAAAAAATATATATAAAAATTAATATTTTAAGTTTTTACAGTATTTTTTTTAATTTCTCAAGAGTTTTTATTAAGTATTTCAAACATATCTTAATTGTTTTCCCAGCGGTTTCAAAATATTTCTCTAAAATTTTCAAACGAGTTTTGTTCCCATAGCGGCTCCTAAATGAATTTCTCAACAATTATGGTGATGTAGTATAAGTTTTTTGGTAGTCATTCTTAAGATATTGTGTAATGTGATTTTTTTTTCTTTAAAAGTCTATTTATTTTATCACAAATTAATATTACTAATGTAATAAGACAATACATGTCACAATTGAAGTCGGATGATATCTAAAAACCCACTACCATCTATTCTAATATATAAAGAAAAAACTTCAATTGGTATGTTTAAAACTTTGTAACGAAAAATAACTGCATCTTAAGATAACTACTCCTCAATAATTGCAAGGACACTCAACTACTCTACATAGTTATCTTTAACTGCTTCAATTATTCAATCAAAATTTTTGGACTTTGCATCCATTTTTTTCACTTACAACTCTGATAAAATCTTCAATAATGATTTGAGAGAAGAAAAATGCTCTTGAATATAGGCATTGCACACGCATTACGTGTGCACGCGCTCTGATCTAATATGAAAAGGCAGTCAATTTATGGGTAAGACGTGTTGAACTAGTTTATGCTTGAATTATTGAACATGACAAAGAGCCTGTTTAGATGGTTTATAAGCTAGCCAATGAAAATGCCTTTTTATTTTTTTGAGTTTTAGTAATAAGGTCAACCAAAAATTTATTTTTATTTTTTACAGATACGTATAAATTAAAAGTCCATAAATATTAAAATAATTGAGCTTTGGTGAAAATTTTCATTATAGACAAAATATGAGAAAATGAAATGTGTTGGTTTTAGTTAGTTTGTTTATATTTTCTAGGAATTGCTACTCTTTTTTTTTTTTAATTTTTTTATAGAAAATCATATTAAAATAATATAAAAGTGATATTTTTTTGTAATTAAGAGCATTATGTTAGATATTTTATTTTAATGTAAAGGATATACTAACCACATGATTTTATACATAAATTATGAATTTTTTACTTGTATACTATAACCCCTTTTCTAACCATGGAGGGTTAGCAACTTCTAGCTGCTAGCTTTATATATGGAAACTCTTATTAATTACATTGCCTTTTTTTTCAGAAAAATTTTATTCTCAGACAATTTTCATAGAAAAATTGATGTGACAAAAAAATATTTTAATATTAAAATCGATCTTCATGGGTAGTTCTTTTGTAATAATAAATCTCAATTTAGACACATCATTTTGTACATAAACTTTTTATGCATTTTGTATTTATATAATAATAATATTTTTTTTTTTTGCTAATCAAATGTCCAAACCAACTTATTTGTGTAGCATTACTATCTTTTTATTTTGTTTATTGCCATTTTTTTGTTCTTTTGCCTCAAACGACCTGAGGGGACGTGCCTTAGGTCAAAAAAACTAACTAGTGCTCTGTTTCAATTGGATAGATTCGCTAAAGTCTGAAATCAAAGTTTAACCAACAAGCAAAGCAACAGATACCAAGTTGGAGTCTTGCGTAAGATTGGTTTTTTCATCTTTCCCACTATCAATCCACTCAAAAGTCAATAACTTGCGTAGATCATAGATGTGAAAACTAAGTCACCCATGGCTAGCTCGCTCGCTCTCTCTCTCTCTCTCTCTCTCTATAGATTAACACAATTATGAAGTACGTATTCCAATAGGGACTGAACATTTCTGTGGTTATAGCTTTACCGGAGTCAGGGATATAAAGTGTCCTGAGCTATTTCAAAATGTAATAGAATATAAAAAGAAATTACAAAACATGAATACACAAAAGTTATATAAAGCAAGTAAGTTTATAACTAATTTTAACAAATTTGTGCATAAATACGTAAATATAAAAAAATACTCACATAAAAGTAAGCTAGTGTCCTCAATGATTCTTCTTAGAATAGAAATTATCTATTATCGAATCTGAATCGATTATTTAAAAAAATTATCTTTTGATGTAAATAATTATAAAATTGCTAGGAACTCATATTCCATCTTGTTACAAAGAATAGTTTTAACATGCTTCATAACTGAAAATGTTGGTTCTGTAGTTGTTGTCGTAATGGAAAGAGTTAAAACAAGACGAATCAACCAACCGCTCGATTAGATGATAATGTTGTGACTTATTTGTTTCAACTAATACTCGACATAATTAAAAAATTGTGGACTGTCGCGCCCCGATTTTTGGGTGTTCAAGATCCTTTCAGCTTGGAGACCTTAAAGCACGGAACTCTGTCACTAGAACTCGTCCTCCTAGAAGGACAAGTGCGACTAGGTTTAAAAATTAGTTTGACTAAGGGTTTTTTAGAAAAATAAGAGTCGCCACCTAACTTGATTAAAGTGAGTTAGGGCACCTAAAACTAAGTATTAATGCGAAGATTAAACTTAGGGTTTTTTTTAGAAAAGGTTTTGAAAACTCCCTCAAGAGAGAGTTTTTAAGAAAATAGGTTGTTTGGTAACCTTTGGAAAGATTTAAGCCCTTTTAGAAAATAACTCCACTTTGATCATTTGAAAACATAAATCTATGGTTTAGGGGTTGGTTACGTGTAGGGAAGATATCTCAAGATCATCACCCTACCCCGTCTTTTCGGTACCTACATGTCTAATCATCCTTTGTTCACTCACTAGAATAACCGGTTACCATTGTCCACTCAATATTCACTTTAGAATTTTGAAAAATGGGGTTTAGTCATCACTTTTTGGATGAATGATGCATGATGTAAGTTTTGGAAGAATTTTAAAAATGTGGGAGTTTTGAAGGAGTTTGAAATGAGAACTTTAAATTGTTTGGAATTTTTTGAAAAGGGATTGAAGTTGAAATAAAAGTTATGACCACACCATTTTAGGTTGCCTACGTATCTCATTTGGCGAGAATCAGGTCAATCATAGTTCGGGCAAGAGCCGATGGAAAATAGGCGCATTAGGGCCTTTGGAAGATTTAAAGACACTTTGGGGTCCTTGAAAAAGTTTAAGACACTTTGAGGTCCTTGGAAGCTTTTGACTCGAAATTGGATGGTAGAGTACTTTGAAAATGTTTTTGGATTAACTTAAGGGAGTTTTGGAAAAATGCTTTGGAATGACTCAAGAGAACTTGAAAGTGTTTTTGAAGTCTTGTTTTGAAAACATTGGAGGTATGATTTTAGAATGTTTTGACGAATTAATTTTTGAAAGTGGTTTTTGGAAATGGCTAAGGGTTTGGAATCCTAATATAGACAACTTTTGAGGTTATTTTCGATTTATCACTTTTCCTTGGAATCCCTAACCATAAGAGGGTTAGGGGCACCTTAGGTTTGTGACGTTTTGAAAATATTTTTGGAAGTACCTTAAAGATGAAGTGTAAGAACATTTGAAGAGTTTATGGAGTTGGTTTTTTTTGAAATCAAGAGAGCATGAGGTTTTGAAAAAATGGGTTATGAGAATAGTTTAAAATTGAGTGATCATTTGGAAAAGGATTCAAGAGTTGGAACCTTGAAGTATACTAACCTAGGTTGGGTTAGCCTAGGGTTAGGGGTGACCTAAGATTAACTAACTTAGGTTAGGTTAACCTAGGGTTAAGATGACCTATGATTAACTAACTAAGGTTGGGTTAACCTAAGGTTGAGGTGACCTAGGGTTAACTAACTAAGATAGGGTTAACCTAAGGTTAGGATGATTTAGGGTTAGGTTAACCTATGGTGAGTGAATTAGGGTCAAGTTAACCTAAGGTTGGATAACTAGAGTCAAGTTAACCTAGGGTTGGTCAACTAGGGTCAAGTTAACCTATAGTTGGTCAACTAGGGTCAAGTTAACCTAGGATTGGATTGGAAAATGGTTTTGAAAGTTGGTTTGATGCATTCTTTGAAGAGTGTTTTGAAGAACAAAACATGTTATATAGTGGACTTAGGTTGACAATCTTTTTGAAGACCATTTTCATGAAAATTTTGACTTTTGCCAAGAACATGGTTTACATTGTTGGTGTTTGGAGACCATTCCAAGGAAGGTTCCCTTATGGCTATTATAACCACTATCTTGGCAAGAGTATAAGGGGTCAAAAAATTAACATGATGGTAATTTTTTAAAGCACTATTTTCAAGGCCAAGATAGAGAGAATGTATTTTTGAAGATCATCATTGGAGAAGGATTTTGAAAACCATTTTTCAAGGGAACTATTCCATCAAGAGAGGGTTCATATAGCCAAACAAAAGGGAGACCACTCAAGAGAGGGTTCCATGGGGCCATTCCAACCATTACACTTAAAAGAATGGAAATCTTGAAAATAGAGAATTAAAAAGCAACCCTTATGCAAATTAAAATGTCATGATATCAAAATGAGAGTTAGGGGGTTAGTAGGAGGTCTTCTAAGGCATAATTTCTAAAATCCCGTCCTACACTTCAAGGGGCCAACTCTTGAAACAATTTTTGAAAAAAATATAGAGCTTGGAGATGGCATGAAAATAAGAGCAATGTAAGCATTGTAGAGCATGACAATAAGCATAAAATGAAGCCAAGCATGCAAAACATGATCAAAATAGTGATATGCAAGGGGTCATGATTACATACCAGGCTTTTAGGCTACACCACATAAACAAGGGGCTTTTAGGCCATACCATCTTAAAGTAGGCTAGTGAGAGATCCCCCTACACGGTGGCTCTCACTTGCTTTCCTCTAGGCATGATCTAAGAGCCCTCTTGGCTCAAGCATGCAAGAAAGGAGGGTTGAAGATGGGGGTTAAAATAGAGAATAGCCTAAGTAGGCTAGGAGGGAGAAGAGAAGAGTGGGGGAAGACACAAATGCAAAAGGGATACCACCTTTTACCTTCAACACACTTTTAGTCTTCAAGGGATGCTTTGATGAGAGCTTAAATGACTTCAAGAAGGCTTAGAGGGCTGGTAGGGAGTGTTTGATGGTGTATAAGGCTTTATATATGAAGTATACAGATTTAGGGATGATGGAACCTAAGCTAAGTGTTGGAGGGATGAAATGTGTATAGAGATTCGCAGTTCTAGAGTGACTTCAGCAGGGCTTCGCATCAGAAATTGGAGTTGGAATATGCAAAGGGTGGTCTGATATTTATAGAGATTCTGGAACAGGCTTAGCGCATGTACTACATGTACTCGTGCGCATGTACTACATACGCCTGCATGTAGGACATGCGTAGATACTGTTCCATTGCCAGAATGATACGTGGCACCCCATGTACTGGATAAATCTCGACTGTTGATCGAAAGTTGGTCGATCTGATCAAAATTTGAGCGCATGTAGCATACGCTCCATCACTGGGAAGGTTCGTCCAAACTTTGCCTCGATAATTGAGTTAATCGGGAAGGTTTCAGGGGAATCGGTCACACTCGAGATGTTCTCCCAAGGCCTTGGGTGAACTTTCATGTTTTTAGGAAGTTTGAATTATGTTTGGAGGCGAGTGATATCGTCTTGGGAAGTGTGCCAAAAAGGTCACTTTTGCGGAGCGTCTGTGATACGCTCCGAAGGGGTTTGAAAGTGGTTGTTTTCGTGTCATGTGATTGAGGCCTTCGGGAAGCGACGTCTTCGATTGGACCGTACCGATGGAAGGTACTTTGGAAATAATTTCAAGAATTCTCAAATTTACGCATTTCTCAAGTCGTTTGACGGTGCGTTTTAATCAGGGAATTGGAGAAAAAGTTAACCTTGGCGGAGCGTCTGCAAGACGCTTCAGGGGTTGCTGGAAGTTGTAGTTTTCTCACCATACGATGGAGGGCTTTAAGAAGCGATCTGTCCGATTGAGCCATATCGATGGAAAGATCTATGAACGAGCTTTTAAGAATTCCTTGATTTACGCATTTCTGAAGTCAGTTGACGGTGCGTTATAACCAGGGAATCGGGAAAAAAGACAATTTAGACAGAGCGTCTGCGGGATGCTTGTCGCGCCCAGATTTTTCGCACTCAAGGAATACTCACACAAGTGGGAAAAATGCTGTACTCTTTCGTTAGAACTCACCCTCCTAGAAGAATGAGTGCGACTAGGTTTGAATTGAAAATCGATTTGAAATGAAGGCTTTTGAAAAATATTCAGAATCGCCACCTAACTTAATTAAGGTGAGTTAGGTCACCTAAAAATTAAGCATAATCCAAAAACTATACTTAGGGTCTTCAGAAAACGATTTGAAAATATCTCCTTAAGAGAGGGTTTTTAAGAAAAACAGGTTGTTTGGCAACCTTTGGAAAACATTTAGCCCTTTTTTTGAAAAATAACTCCGTTTTTGGTCTTTGAAATCAGTGATCTAGGTTCGGAGGTTGGTTACGTGTAGGGAAGACGCACTAAGCTATCACCCTACCCCACCCTTTCGGTACCTACATGTCAATCTACCCTAGATTCACCTATGAGAGTCTCCAATTAACTAATGGTCAATCCTATTTACCTTAGAAAAGAATGTTTTTAAATTATCATGATGTATGATATGCAAGTGCACGAAAAGAGATTTGGAAATAGATTTGAAAAGAGTTTGATTTGATTTGAAAGAGATTTGAAGAGATAGAATTGAAATTGGAAAGTTTGAAAATTTGGAAATAGAAATTTTGAAATTGGAATTTTGAAAATAGATTGGAATTTGAGATTTGAAAAATGTGGAGACCGCACTCATGAGGGTGGAATTGAAAGTTTGAAAAGTGTTGTGACCGCACCTATGAAGGTTGCCTACGTATCCCTTTGGGGGAATCAGGTCAGTCGTAGTTCGGACAAGAGTCCGATTGAAAATAGAATGTTTAATTGGAAGAAAGAGATTGAATTGAAAATTGAATTTGATTTGAAATTAGAAGAGGAGATTGGAATTTGAAATTTTGGAAAAGATTGGACTTTGATTTGAAAAGATAGATTTAGACTTGTTTTGGAAAGAGAAGGTTTAAGAAACCTAGACTTAGGAAAGAAAGGACTTGAGATTAAGAAAGAATGGACTCAAATGTTGCACTTGGAAGATCTTGGAAGATTTGGAAACTTGGAATTTAGGAAAGATTTGAATTAGGAAAGGTCCGATTTAGGAAAGTTTTGGAATTAAGAAAGTTTTATTTTTGGAAAGTTCCGAATTAAGAAAGTTTTGAATTAGGAAAGTTTTGAATTTGGAGAGTTTCGAAATTAGGAAAGTTTTGAAATTAGGAAATATTGAATTTAGAAATGTTTTGAATTAGGAAAAGTTTAGTTTAAGAAAGGCTTAGAATTAAGAAAGTTTTGAGTTTAGAAAAGTTTTGAAATTTGGAATGTTTTGAAAGTGGAAAAGTTTAGAAAACAAGGAAGTTTTGAAAATAAGAATGTCTTGAGTTTAGAAAATTTTAGATTTGGAAAGATTTGAAGTTTAGAAAAGTTTAGAATTTAGAAAGTTTTTAGATTGTGAAAGTCTTAACTTAAGAACGTTTTGAACTTGGAAAGCTTTGAATTTGGAAAGATTTGAAATTTAGAAAGTTTAAGATTTGGAGAGTTTTAGAGTTTGAGTTTTAGAAAATCTTGAAATTAGTAAAGGTTTGAATCTAGGGAAAGTTTGAAAACTTAGGTTTGAAAAGTTAAGGTTTGAAAAGAAGGTAGAATTAGGAAAGGGTTGAATTAGGGAAGATTTGAAAGTTGAGCTTTAAGGAAAGACTTTTATGTTCAAGTTTTGGAAACTTAAGATTTAGGAAAGGAGAAGTTTAGAAAGGAGTTGAATTAAGAAAGATTTGGATTAGGAAGGGATTGGATTTTGTTTCTAAAAGGGAAGGTTTGATTTTGTTTCCAAAAACGGAGGATTGGATTTGGTTTCCTAAATAGGAATATTTGATTTGGTTTTCTAAAGGGAAGATAGGATTTGGCAAGGATTTGGAAAGGGAGATTCTAGAAACCCTAGATTTGGAAAATTATAGTTTTGATGTAGAAAATAGATTTTGGAAACGTGCATAGTTTGGATGTGAAAACAAAAGGTTTTGGAAACCTAGGTTTAGGGCAAAGTTTGAAAACCAAGTTTTTGGAAAGAAAATTAGAGTTTCCTAATTGTGGGTCCTAGGGCTTGACTTGGGCTCTAAGAAAGAGTTTTTGGAAAGTGCGTTTTTGGAAACGAAGGTTTTCTATAAGGGAATCCTAGGGAAGAGTTTTTGGAAAGTGAATTTGAAGATGGAGTTTTTGGAAAAAGATTTTAAAGAAGAAGGAGTTTTTGGAAAGTGTGTTTTTGGAAACGTAGATTCTAGAAGGAAAATCCTAGAGGAAAATTTCTAGAAGGAAAATTTTGGGAAGAAAGTTTTTAAAAAGATTTTTGAAGAGCGTTTTTATAGGAAAGAGACCTAGGGAACGTTTTTGGAAAGTGGACTTTGAAGAGAGCGTTTTGGAAAGGAGTTGAAAAAGGAAGTTTTGAAAAATAGATTTTTGGAGGGAATTTTTAGAAAACAATTTTAGAAAGGAGAGTTTTTAGAAAGCACGTTGTAAAAGAGGGTTTTAGAAAGAGAGACTTTTTGAAAAGAGAGTTTTTAGAAGGTGTAAAAAACACCTCACTTTCCTAAAGTAATTTTAACCATAAGAGGGCTAGAACCACTTTAGAAAAGCGGTTTTGAAAACAACAAGATTTGAAAATATGGACCGTATTGGTCACTTTGAATGTAACACTTTCCTAAAGCAACCCTAGCCATGGAAAGGCTAGAATCACCCTAGGATTGTGATTTTGAGAACATGTTTTGAAAAATGACATTTTGATACAATTTTGAAAGCAAGTTTGAAAACGATTTTGAAAACAACTTTGAAAACGATTTTTGGAAGATGCAAGACCATGATATGCACAATGCAATTTTGGGGTCATGAACATACAAGGCTAAGGCTTCACCACATAATCAAGGGGGCCGGACTCACGTGGTCTCTGGTTAGACTAGAAAAAAGCCCCCGACACGGTGACTCTCCAATAGCCCAATCCTACACATGGACCGGGAATCCCCTTGTTTCAAGCATGCAAAGAAAGGGGGGGGGGAAAGAGATAGGGGATTAAAATAGAGAAAACCCAAGTGGGTTAGGAGAGAGAAGAGAGAGAGGGGAAGCGCGAAAATTTAAAGAGAAAGCCTACCGTATGTCTTCTTTATTTTACGCGCCTTGCTTGTTTTCGGTTTTCGGTTTTCGTCTTGATTTTCGTCTTCAATCTTCAAGAGTTGTCTTCAAGCTTTAAATGGTAGCTCTTCAAGTCTTTGAAGGAGGGTTGAAGGTTAGTGTATGAGTGTGTGGGGGTGTATAGGAGGCTAGGGTTTGTGTATGGTGGCTAGGGTTTGGAAAACCTAGGGAAGCTAGGGTTTTGGAGGTGCCCGAGCTCTGTATATCGAAATATATAATTTTTAGGTTGAATTTGTAGACCCTTTAAACGCTGGAAGAGGCTCTGTATTTATAGAGGTTAGACAACATTGGCGCCTGTTGCAGTGGCGCCAGGCCAAAGTTTACACTGGCGCCACTAGGAGTGGCGCCAGGCCAATTTTTGGCTTGGCCACCACTAGTAGTGGCGCCAGCCATTTAGAAAATGTTTAAGGTCGGCAAGCAACGTATCTTTGACTAGATTTGGGCGTCTGTACTAGTGATTACCATGCAATCTTTAGCCTGGTTTCACTAGGAGTGACTCCAGAAAGTCCGAAAATGATTTTGGAAGACCAGGAATGACCCAGAAAGTCAGAAAAGAGTAGGAACACTTAGAATAGTGTCCCGGAGGTATTTGACTCGAAAAATGAGTACGAGATGTGTCAGAAGGATTGATCGGGCCTTTAGGGGCAAAACGGTCAATCAGACTGGGAAACTGCCGGGACGGACTCGAACTGTCCCGAAAGAAGACTTGGGATCTGAAAACATTATTTAGAATGTTCCCAGAGGTTGTTAATTTGATTCCCAGAGCTGGTGTGGTCGGAAAAGGAGACCGGCCCACCAGGGGCAAAATGGTCATTTCGCACCGGGTTTGCCGAAACTGACTCGGAATGATCCAAAAAGGTAAAGGGGAGTTGAGGACACTATAAAAAGTAGTCTCAGGAGGTTACCGGCTTGATACCCAGAGTCGGTATGGTCGAAAAAGAAGACCGACCCACCAGGGACAAAACGGTCATTTTGTACTGGGTTGGCCGGAACTGACTCGGAATGATCCAGAAAGGTAAAGGAAAGATTGAGAATATTATAAGAAGTAATCTCAGAGGGTTACCGATTTGATACCCAGAGCCGGTGTGGTTCCCGGGGCGTTTAGATGCTTAGGGGCAAAATAGTCATCTTGACCGGAAAGTCTCGGAAAAGGTCCAAAGGGCAGTTTGGTCACTTTTCACTGAAGTGGGCTAACAGACACTGGTGTTGGCCTGGGTTTTGAGTATTTCCACCACTCTGACGATGGTCGTCGTGACACAAGGGTTTGTTGGCAATTCCCTATATCGACCTATTTGTGAGTATTTCCACTACTCTAACGGTTTTGTGAGTAGTTTCGCTACTCGGACAGTCTCGAAAAATAAACTATCTCGAGAGAGGGATTGGAAAGGGGTCTTACCATCTCCGAGAAGACGCACCTGGATTGGAACCGTCTCGAGGAATAAACTGTCTCGAGAGAAAGGTTGGAAAGGGGTCTTATTGTCTCCGAAAAGACGCGCCTGGATTGGAACCGTCTCAAGGAATAAACTGTCTTGAGAGAGGGATTGGAAAGGGGTCTTACCGTCTCCGAGAAGACGCGCTTAGATTGGAACCGTCTCGAGGAATAAACTATCTCGAGAGAGGGGTTGGAAAGGGGTCTCACCGTCTCCGAAAAGACGCGCCTGGATTGGAACCGTCTCGAGAAATAAACTATCTCGAGAGAGGGATTGGAAAGGGGTCTTACCATCTCCGAAAAGACGTTCCTGGATTGGAACCGTCTCGAGGAATAAACTGTCTCGAGAGAGGGATTGGAAAGGGGTTTTACCGTCTCCGAAAAGACGTGCCTGGATTGGAATAGATTTACCGTCTCGAGGAATCAACTGTCTCGAGAGAGGGGTTGGAAAGGGGACTTACCGTCTTTGAAAAGACGTGCCTGGATTGGAACCGTCTCGAGGAATAAACTGTCTCGAGAGTGGGATTGGAATCGAAAAGGAAAAGACAATGCCCCTAAGGGCATTTTGGTCATTTTGCCTCTATTTGGGCCTGACGGGCCCGCGAACCGATGGACAAACAGGATTTGGACTTTGAAAGTTGGTTTTGGTTGGAATACACCCACAATGACTTGAAAACAAGTCTGGACGGAGTGTAGACTGTCGAGCGGTTAAAAATGGGGTGCTTACAATGCTCCAGGGAACTTTTATCATGTCATGTGAGTTTAGTGTCATAGGATCCTCCTCGGGTTAAACAAAAGTGTATGGTGAAGCCATTTGCTCGAAATCCCAGGACCGGTGCTGTTTCAGGGCATGTTTGGATTTTTAGGGGCAAAACGGTTATTCTAGTCAGGATTGGCTGGAAATGGTTAGGAATGGTTTGGTGTATGATGTTAAGCGTGTAGGCATGTTCAGGGATGGTTTTGGGAGAGTCTTTTACCATTCGGCGGGGTTTGTGCCGAGCTGAGGTGTTTAAGAGCAAAACGGTCATTTTGACCGAAGTGAACCGGAATGGGACCGAAATTTGACCAAATGACGTGTAGGGGACGCCTGATGGTTTAATTACATTTTGGAAGTATGGACCTACCATTTTGTGGGATTTTGAACTTTTCCAAAACGTGCCTGGAGGCTCAAGGGGTAGGTTTGGTCATTTTTCACCGAGTCGGGCTAGCAGGCACCGGTGTTGTCTTAGGTATTGGTTCTCGAGACTGCCCGGTCTCGGGAAACTACCTGTGCGGTGTTGGTCTCTAAGAACGCCCGGTCTTAGAGAGCTACTTGTAGGGGTAGTGTTGGTTCTTGAGAACGCTTGGTCCAAAAAAGCTACCTGGAAGGATGGTGTTGGTTTCTGAGAACGCCCGGTCTCGAAGAACTACCAAATGACGGACATTCTACGTTGGCGGGCTAGCGGGCGCCAGAAGTGAACTGTTTGGAATTTGATGAGGTGTTGGTCCCCGTGATCGCCCGACCCCGGGAAGCTACCTGGATGGCGTTGGTTTCTGAGACCACCCGGTCCGGAAAACTGCATGGAATGATGGTGCTTACGGCTCCAGCGGGTCCTTGTGGGCCCGAGAAGTGACCAATTGGTTGGATTGTTGGTTGGATTGGAGATTGAAAGGCTCATCTTGAGCCTGCATGTATTGAGATGCTTGAAACCGAGCTCGATCGGGCCGGAGATTGCTAAGCGGGCAAAAATGGGGTGCTTACATGGACGTATTCTTAATTTTTTTATAATATGGTACATCAAGCTTATAAAGTTCAAACAATAATTATCAGAACTGAACCGATGATTGAAATAGTCAAGGCATCGGTTCAATGGTTCATTGGTTTAATCGTGGTTCAACGGATTATGTAATAAATAATATATTTAAATAAAGCTAATAGTTAAAAAAAAATATATTAATGGGTTAAATGATACTCACTTTCATACAATAACTCAAACCAAGTATAAAAAATAAATACTTGTAAGGAAAAAATAAAAAATCAGTAATCTTAAAACATTCAAGATGAATTTTTTCCTCCTAAATTTAATATTCTAATGCCTATTAGCACTTTTTCCCCTCTTTCATCCTTTTTCTTTTGCTTTTTTTTTTTTTGGTTTCAGTTTAAAGTTTTTACTTATTGATTTTATTTTTTTATTAAAAGACCACAAAATATATGTTTTCAATAAACAAATGGCTTTAAATCATGTGTAATTTGGGCCATTTTGACTTTTTTTTAAAATCGTCTAGTTCACTATATATTGGTATTTTCATCGATTTTTTAAAATATTGACTGGTTTAATCTGGTTTAGTTGCATTTTCTTAAATTAATTGAATTGGACCGGTTCAAGATTTGATTCACAGTTCAACTGATTGAACCGGCCAATCTGATTCTAATAACTGTGATTCTAACTGACATCTTAAATAATACATCTCTTGGTCAGTGAAATCATCTGAATAAAATTTCTCAGCAAGATTGCAAATCTTATCATTGTCCAATAGGACGACTCTAAAGTCAAGCTAAGTATAAGAAGTTCCATTGCTCCCTCATTAAATCTATTATTTAACTTTCCCGATTGATTATCTATTACAACATTGAATATATCAATGCAAGAATGATGCTCGATTGTGATGTAGTCTTTTTGCTGACACGAAGGACTTGTAGCTACCTTGTGACAAGTACCCCTCAAACGTATATTGACGTTATATTATGTACAAACTGAATCCACATGAATAATGAGAGTATTAAAGCCATCTTGCCTTAAAGTTTGAAGGAATGCTTTTGTAGTTGAGACTAACAACATGTTTAGAACTTGGGGGAGGGAAGGGAAGAGAAGGGAATGAAAATGAGAGGAAAAAGAAAATGAAGGAAAAAGGAGGAGAAAAAGAAGAGAAATTTTGAAATATCTCTATCTCTTTCTCTCCCTTCTTTCCCTCAATTTTTCTTCCATTTTTTTTGCAAAACCAAATAGGGAAAGGATAGCAAATATCATTTTCCCTCCCCTTCCCTTTCTTTTCCCAAGTTCCAAACAGGCTGTAAAACCATAGTATTTAAGATATCTAAAGATTTATATTGCAAAGGTCAAAAAAGTAAATCAATGATTCTCATAAGCTTATACATTAAGTGCAAAATAAATATAAAGTCAAAGGATCTCATACATTTAACGCACTACTAGCTTCCTTATGTATTGAGGTAGAAGACCCCTCTTCAACCATACCTTCAACAATTTTAATGGTTGCACCATATATATCTATCAAACTGCAAACAAAACTAAAATGAGAACTCCAACGAGTTGTTTCGGCTCGATGCAAAATACTAATCTGATTAGCCCCTTTACCAGTCACATGTTCTCCAATAGCTACCAATACCATATGTGCAATTTTAGCAACTTGAGCAAATTGTAATTCATTTTGATGTTTTAGGGAAGCATAACAAGATTGACAATGGAAGCTAACTTTGAAAAGAATAGCCATATAGAAATATCATTTTCAACAACTGCAACTAATGTCAGTTGCAATTGATGGAAAAAACAGTATATATAGTATGCATATGGATAATCTTTAAGAAACAAGACTTGTAATTCATTTCATGCACCACACATATTATTAGCACCATCATGTTGGCTCAAGAGTGTAACTCAAGAAGGAGATGAATTGGGTTTTATAAATAATCACTAATAATTTTAACTAAAATTATTTAAGCAATCTAAATAATCAACCTAATAATAAAATCAGATTGTGTGTGCAATGTGTTCAAGCAATCTCAAACAATGAATAAAAAATGAAGTACAAAATGAACACAAAGATTTACTGAGGTTCAGCCACAACTCATGGCCTATATCCTCACCCTCAAGACTCCCTTGAAAACTCTTCCACTATGTAATCAACAATGACAAAGCAGGTGCTAGTTGATCGAGTGCCCAGCTCACTCTTAACAAGAGCTCTTCCCAAGCTCTCAATTCTCCCAAGTGATTTTGTCCGAGCTTCACTCAAACTTACAAAAGATTTTATCTAAGCTTCTCTCAAACTTACAAGTATTTTTTTCAAGTTACACTCAAACTCACAGGTTTACAAACTCACCCAAATATAATAAATGAGGTTTACACAAAGTATCTCTCTAAAAAAGTGGATAGAATCAGTATATATCAGTAATACCCCAATATATCAACAAAGCAACTGTAGCAGCTAGGGTTTATAACTTTGAATTTGTTTGTTGCACTTGTATATATCACCTCCTCGTGTATATAAGCTGTCGGAATCATATATATATGCCTTAGCTTCGATTTTAGCCATTGGAGAAAGTGGAGGTTCCATTATAAGCATGAGTAGCGCACTATAACGTTTAGAAATGTTACCGTTATAGTGGGATGTGTCGGCCCTAGACTGGATGTGTCGACACCTTGCTTCTTTGAACACTGTTTTATTAGCAATCTGCCTCTATGTGTTAACTCATGAGGATTCAAGTGTCAACTCTTTCAACTTTTAGCATATAACTTCTAGGCACTGTCTCAATGTGTTGACTCTTTTGGGGTCATATATCGACTCTTTTAAGGCTTCCTTAAATCGTGCAATATGTCTCGATGTATCGATACTTCTGGGTTCATGTGTCGACTCCTCTGAGCCTTTTTCAAACTTGAGCAATCTGTCTCAATGTGTCGACTCTTCAAGGTTCATGTGTCGACTCCTTGAGAGACATTGAAACTGTGCACTCTGCATTCATGTGTCGACTCTTGTAATCTCATGTGTCAACTCTTCTGATGATTCATCAAAGTTATGCTTACTATCTCCATGTGTCAACTCTTTGAAGCGCATGTGTCGACTCTTCTGATGATTCATCAAAGCCATGCTCACTGTCTCTATGTGTCGATACCTTCTAGCTCGTGTGTCGACTCTTTTGATGATTTCTCAGAGTCATGCTCACTGTCTCCATGTGTCGACACCTTCTAACGCATGTGTCGACTCTTCTGATGATTTCTCAGAGTCATGCTCAATGTCTCCATGTGTTGACTCTTGATCGTCAATGTGTTGACACCTGAAGATCTAAGTGTCGACTCCTGAAATGAATGTGTCGACTCTCACCAATACATATGCTCAGGTTCTAAGTCTCTGACTTCATGTGTCGACCTTTAGAGATCTAAGTGTCAACTCCTGGCAAATCTAGAGACTTCATTATGCCTGATTAGGCTTCTAAGGCTTGAAATATCTCCTTCTATGCTTGTGGTTTTTCAAGAGTTTCTTCAATCAATTCATGACTTCCTTTGATTTGTTAAGACTCCATCAAATCTTCCAATGGAGCTTCCAATAGTTATGGTTTTTACTTCACTTGTTCTTTATCACCTTCAATCTCTTCGAGATGAAATCTAATCAGCTTGATTTGATCTAGGACTTTTCAATCAACATCACTTCTGATTACATGTAGAGTTCTTCAATTAACATCATTTCTTCCATTGATCTAAGTCTTCTTCAAGATCATCAAGAAAGTTCCCAAAACTTGAGATCTATTCTCTTTAACTAATCTATTATGCTTCTTTGAACATCTTCAATCTCTTTACTTGATCTTCATCATCTTTTGAATATCTTCCATCTATAAGATGAACTTGTTAAATGTGTCAACCCATCATGCTCTACATCGTTTGATCTTCATCAACTTGATTCATTCTAGGATTCCTCAATCAGTATAACTTCTTTCATCTATTCAAGATTTTAACACACTTTTCAAATCTCCTTGACAAGCTTCATTAGTTCTTCAATATATTCAAACTTCAAGTCATAGTCTAATTAATGCATGTTATTTATCTGCACACTAAGTAAATTAATTAGACATTTAAACAAAATTTTGTTTCCATCAAAATCAAGGCATGGAGTCAATACATCATACCCTTGACCTCGCATATTTTAAATGTTCATATTGTAATGAGCAAGAACATCAAATATATCTTTCTTTAAAATTAAGGCGATAGTATCTATAACATGCACAATCTAAAAAAATGCTCGTAAAAAACCATGAACATGTTAACTCCATGCCTTGATTTTGATGATTACAAAATATGTGTTAGTTATCTAACGATCCTACTTAGTGTGCAAATTATGTCGTGCCTTAATCTCAATAGGATTATGACTTGAAGCTTGTCACATTGGAAGATATTGAAAAAGTTGTGTGTTACAAACATACCAAGTATTGTTGAAGGCTGTTGAGCCATATAATGGGTTGACACATTTATTGAAGACCTCTCAACAAAGTTATGTTCATAATCTCATCTCAGAGAGATTGTAGATGCTCAAAAGTAACGAAAACCAGTTGGCAGGAAATCACAAGACTTGGAAGCTCCATTGAAGATTATGTTGATATCTTGAGTGAATGGAAGAAGCTATATTGATTAAAGAGCCCTAGAAGCAATCAAATTGAAATAATTCCATCTCGAAGAGATTGAAGGTGCTCAAAGAAAAATACAAGATCAGTTAAAGAGAAGATATCATAAGACTTGGAAGCTTTCTTGAAGATTTTGGTGAAATCTTATATCAATGGAAGAAGCGGTGTTGATTGAAGAACTCTACAAGTAATCAAAGTGGATTGATTTCATCTCAAAGAGATTGAAGGAGTTCTTGGAGATCAACATGCCTTGAAGAAGTCAATTCAAGCCTTAGAAACCTTAGTTTGATGATCTATGAAGAGCTTGAAGACTTTGAAGAAGATTGAAGAGGTCCTACAAAAGTTAAGGACCTGAGCTAAAAAGAGTTGACTCATGGTTCCCAGGAGTCAACACATTCAGACAGTGACATTGGATAAGGGGACTCTGGTAAAAAGAGTCGGCCCCTCAAACTTAGGAGTCGATACATTTGTCCAGAATATAAGGTCATGACAAAAGTCCAAAAAGAGTCGACTCCTTATTCTTCAGGAGTTGACTCATTCGGATAGTGCTTTGGTGAAGTGTAAGCACCCCATTTTTTATCGCTCGGTAATCTCCGGCCCGACCGGGCTCGGTTTCAAACACCATAGCACATGCAGGCTCAAGATGAGCCTTTTTCAGCCAACTGGTCCCTTTTCGGGCCCACAAGGACCCGCTGGAGCCATAACATCATTTCAGGCAGCTTTCCGCACCAGGCGGTCTTGGAAACCAACGCCATCCAGGTAGTTTCCTGGGATCGAGCGATCTCGGGGACCAACATCTCATCAAGTTCCAGACAGTTCACTTCTGGCGTCTGCTAGCCCGCCAATGTAGAATGTCCATCATTTGGTAGCTCACTGAGACCAGGCGCTCTCGGAGACCAACACCACCCTTATAGGTAGCTTTCTGGGACCAGTCGTTCTGAGGAACCAACACCGCCCTATAGGTAGCTCTTTAAGACCAGGCGTTCTTAGGGACCAACCCGCACAGGTAGTTTCTCGAGACCGGGCGGTCTGGGAAACTAACACCTAGATCAACACCGGCGCCTGCTAGCCCGACTCAGTGAAAAATGACCAAGCCTGCCCTTGGGGCCTCCAGGCATGTTTTGAGAAAGTTCAAAATCCCTCAAAACGGTAAGTCCACCCTTCCAAAGTGTTACTAAATCATTAGGCGTACTCCACACGCCATCCGATCCGATTTCGGCTAACTCCGGTCAAAATGACCGTTTTTTCCCTAAACGTCCCAGCACTGCACAAACCCCACTGAACGATGAGAGACTATCTTGAAACCATCCCTGAATGACTCGGTACATTTGACACAACACACCAAACCATTCCTGACCATTTTCGACCAAACCCAATCAAAATGACCATTTTACCCTTGACGGCCCGAACGCTTCCCAAAACAACACTGGTCCTAAGATTTTGAACAGAGGGTCTTGCCACACACCCCTGTTTAACCTTAAAAGGACCTTAAGACGCTAAACACTCGCGACTCAATAAAAGTTCCTTGGAGCGTCTCGCAGACGCTCCGCCTAAATTGTCTCTTCTCCCCAATTTCCTAGTTATAACGCATCGTCAAATGACTTGAGAAAAGCATAAATCAGGGAATTTCTAAAAGTTCATCCATAGATCTTTCCATTGGTATGGCTCGATCGGATAGATCGCTCCCCGAAGCCCCTCATTGCACGGTTCTAACACTGCTACTTTCGACAACCCCTGGAGCGTCTCGCAGACGCTCCGTTAAGGTTGACTTTTTCTCCAATTCCTTGATTAAAACACACCGTCAAACAACTTGAGAAATGCGTAAATCTAAAAATTTTCTAAGGTATTTGCAGAGTACTTTCCATCAGTACGGTTCGATCGAAAAGATCGCTTCCTGAAGGCCTCAATCACACGACACGAAAACAACTACTTTTGAACACCCTCAGAGCGTATCACAGACGCTTCGCAAAAATGTCCTTTTATGCACGCTTCCTGAGACAATATCCCGTGTTTCCAAACACAATTCAAACTTTTCAAAAACATGAAGGTTCACGAGGTACCCTAAGAGAACACCGTTGGTGCAACCAATTCCCCCAAAACCTTTTCGGTTGGCTCAATTATCGAGACAAAGTTTGAACGAACCTTCCCGGTGATGGAGCATATGCTACATGCACTCAAATTTTAATCAGATCGACCAAATTTTGATCAACGGTCGAGATTTAACCAGTACACAGGGCGCCACGTGTCATTCTGGCGATGGAACAGTACCTGCGCATGTGCTACATGCAGTAGGGCAAATTTTGGCCAGGCGCATGTAGCACATGCGCTAGGCTTGTTCCAGATTGTCTATAAATACCAGACCCCCCTTTTGCATATTCTAGGTCCGGAATTGATGCGAAGCCCTGCTTAAATCACTCCAGAACCTCGAACCTATATATATTCTCTCCCCCTCCAACACTTAGGCTAGATTCCACCACCCTAAAGGCCATACACTTCGCATACATAGCCTTATACACCACTAAACACTCCCTACCAGCCCTCCAAGCCTTCTTGAAGTCATTCAAGATCCAATCAAGACATCCATTGAAGACTACAAGTGTGTTGAAGGCAAAATGTGGTATCCCTTTTACATTTGTATCTTCCCCCACTCTTCTCTTCTCCCTCCTAGCCTACTTAGGCTATTCTCTATTTTAATCCCCATCTACAACCCCCCATTCTTGCATGCTTGAGCCAAGAGGGCTCTTAGATCATGCCTAGAGGAAAACAAGTGAAAGCCACTGTGTAGGGGGACCTCTCACTAGCCTACTTTAAGATTGTATGGCCTAGGAGCCCATTGTTTATGTGGTGTAGCCTAAAAGCCTTGTATGTGATCATGACCTGTTGTATATTACTATTTTGATCATATCTTGTATGCTTGGCTTCATTTTTATGCTTATTGCCATGTTCCACAAGCTTACGTTACTCTTAGCTCCATGTCATTTTCAAGCTCCATATTTCTTTGAAAACTTGTTCCAAGAGTTGGCTCATTGAAGCTTAGGAGGGGACTTTAGAAACCATGTCTTAGAAGATCCCCTACAAAACCCCTAACTCTCACTTTGGCATCATGACATTTTAACTTGTATAAGGATTGCTTTTTAATTCTCTAATTTTCAAGATTTCCATTATTTTAATTGTAGTGGTTGGAATGGCTCCATGAAACCCTCTTTTGAATGGTTTCCCTTTTGTTTGGCCATAGGAATCCTCTCTTGATAGAATGGTTCCCTTGGAAAATGGTTTTCAAAATCCGATTCCAAAGATGATTTGCAAAAATTCATTCTCTCCATCTTTGCATCAAAAATGATTTTTCAAAAGTTGCCATTATTATGCTGATTTTTGAAATCCCCACTCTTGTCAAGATAAAGGTTATAATGGCCCCAAGAAAACCTTCCTTGGAATGGTTTTCAAACATCAACCATATAAACCATACTCTTTGCTAGAACCAAATTTTCACGGAAATGATCTTCAAAAGGGTTGTCAACCAAAGTCCTTTGCATGACATAAGTTGTTTTTTAAAACCCTTTCCAAAAGTGCATGAAACCACCTTCCAAAACCATCTTATAATTTAATCTTAGATTAACTTGACCCTAGTTGTCCAACCTTATGTTAACTTGATACTAGTTGCCCAACCCTAGGTTAACTTGACCCCAGTTCACTCACTTTAGGTTAACCTAACCCTAAGTCATCCTAACCTTAGGTTAACCCTACCCTAGTTAGTTAATCCTAGGTCACCTTAATCTTAGGTTAACCCAACCTTAGTTAGTTAACCATAGGTCATCTTAACCCTAAGTTAACCTAACTCAAGTTAGTTAACCTTAGGTCACCCCTAACCGTAGGCCAACCCAACCTAGGCTAGTATACTTCAAAGTTCCAACTCTTGAACCCTTTTCTAAATGATCACTCAATTTTAAATTATTCTCATAACCCATTTTTTCAAAACCTCCTACTCTCTTGATTTCAAAAAACCAACTCCATAAACTCTTCAAATGTTCTCACACTCCATCTTCAAGGCATTTCCAAAAATGTTTTCAAAAGGTCACAAACCTAAGGTGTCCCTAGCTCTCTCATAGTTAGGGATTCTAAGGAAAAGTGATATATCAAGAACAACTTCTAAGGTTGTCCATATTAGGATTCCAAACCTTTTGCCATTTTCAAAAACCACTTTCAAAACTAATTCATCAAAACATTCCAAAATCATACCTCCAAGGTTTTCAAAATAAGACTTTAAAAATACTTTCAACTTCTCTTGAGTTACTCCAAAGTATTTACCAAAAATCCCTTGATTTGATCCAAAAATATTTTCAAAACACTCTACTATCCCATTCCAAGTCAAAGCTTTCGAGACCACAAAGCGTCTTCAACTTTTCCAAAGACCTCAAAGTGTCTTAAACTTTTCCAAAGACCTCAAAGTGTCTTAAACTTTTCCAAAGCCCTCAAAGTGTCTTTAAACTTTTCAAATGCCCTAACGCGCCTATTTTTCATCGGGCTCTTGCCCGAACTACGATTGACCTAATTCTCGCCAGATGAGATACGTAGGCAACCTAAAATGGTGCGGTCATAACTTCTATTTCAACTCCAATCCCCTTTTCAAAAACTTTCAACCGATTCAAAGTTTCTATCTCAAACCCTTTAAAACTCTAATGCTTTCAAACTTCTTCCAAAACAATGCATCATGCATTATTCATCCGAAAAGTGATGACTAAACTCTATTTTTAAAACTCTAAAAGTGGATATTAAGTGGGCAATGGTAACCGGTTATTCTAGTGAGTGAACAAAAGGGTGATTAAACATGTAGGTACCGAAAAGGCGGGATATGATGATGATCTGAGGATATCTTCCCTACACATAACCAACCCCCGGACCATAGATCTCTGTTTTTGAAAGGCCAAAATGGAGTTATTTTTTAAAAGGGCTTAAATCTTTCCAAAGGTAGCCAAATAACCTATTTTCTTAAAAATCTTCTCTTGAGAGAATTTTCAAAATTTTTTTTCAAAAACCCTAAGTTTGATTTTCAAATTAACACTTAGTTTTAGGAAACCTAACTCACCTTGATCAAGTTAGGTGGCGACTCCTATTTTCCTTAAAAGCCCTTAATCAAACCAATTTTCAAACTTAGTCGCATTTGTCCTTCTAAGAGGATAAGTTTTAGTCACAGAGTTCTATGCTTTTGGTCTTCGAGCCGAAAGGACATTGGACACCCAAAAACCGGGGCACGACATGAAGTTTGCTAAAACTTAAGAAGAGTCAACCCCTTCAAGCAGAAGGGTCGACACATTTACTGAGCTGAATTCATTCATTCAATCTTTGAGAGAGTTGACCCTTGTATAATCTTCAGTTATTTGATTGAGAGGATTTGTATACCTGAGAGTTTAAGTGTTCTTGTCAAAAACACTTATAATATTGAGTGAAATTTAAACAAAATCACTTGAAAATTTGAGAGTTAGGGAATAACTCTTATAAAAAGTGAGCTGGACACTTGTACAACTAACACCTGCTGTATAAAGGAGTTTTTGCATAGTGAAAAACTTTCAAGGGGATCTTAAAGGTGAGAACGTAGGTCACAAGTTGTGGTTGAATCTTGATAAATCTGGTGTTCATCTCTTACTTTGTTTTTCTTCAATTGCACTACATTACATGCTTGCTTAGTTGATACATCTTTAATTTACTGCTCTATTGATTAATTAGCTATTGATTGCATTCGTGTGTGATTAATTTTGAAAAATCCAATTCACCCCCCCTTAGGTTGCATATTTGGGCTAACAATGTCAACAAATCTCAAAACTATGGTCATCTGCTCTCTATTCTGCATTGTTATATGGTGAATTAGGATCTCTTACATGATTAACAAAGACATATTTATTTCCATCATTAACCCTCTTCCAACTTCAAAACCTTTCAATAGTAAATGTGGGACGATTTGATATATTCATTTAAAAAATGAAGCATGCAAAACATAATGTTGCATTCTTTAAAGAGGAATACTCTAACCAATAAATTTTTTTGAACCAAAGATATTGAAATTGATGATATTATTTTCTTGATGCTAACCATGAATACTACAAAAATATTAGGTTGATATAGTTGGGTTTTGATATAAGCTCGTCTAATCTCATCCCGAGCATTACTGAATGTTATCCTATAGGAAGACGTTGTTAGCTCCAAATAATAAACCAAGAGGGGGTGAATTGGATTTTTTTAAAATTTTAAAGTAATAATCACAGATTAATAATGAACAATCTAAAGGAATAATAACACAATCTAAGATATATATATGCAAGCAGATTATAATGATGATAATGAAGAAAAACAGAGTAAGAGATAGAGACACAAAAATTTACAGAGGTTTGGCTCAATCCTTTATTTACTTCCTCTCTTCCTCAATCCTGTCGAATATATTCTATACTATGTAATGTCTTTTATAAAGCTTGCTAGTTGCTTAAGTACCTAGCTCACTTTTTTACAAGAGTTCTTCCCAAACTCTTAAACCCAAGTGATTTTGTCTAAAATCACTCAATTTTACAATTATTTTTCCCAAGCTACACTCAAAACTCACAACTGCTTTTTCTAAGCTACACTCAAAATTCACAAGGTTTTGCAACCTTCCCCAAGTGTAATAACAAGTTTAGATACAATGGATGATCTCTTCAAAGAGTGGATAAAACAAGTTTCAGCTCTAAACATTAACCCCCAAGAGAATAAAAATAGATTATAAATTGATTTTCACTTTAAGCACTTAATCTTGTGTTCTTCTCACTCATAGATGTGTTGGGGATTGTCTATATATACCCCTCATTCAGTTATAGCTGTTGGAGATGATTTTGGTATATTGTAATGCTAAATCGTCCAATTAAGTCATTTAAAAATATGACCGTTGTGTCCAAAATTTACTGTTTGGAGTTAAGGTGTCGACACATTACCCCAAGATGTCAACACTATTAAATCTGTTTTCGCACTGTCTTGAAGATGTCGTGATAGGTGTCAGCACTTTCTTCAAAACTTGCAAATCCAACTTCTAATGGTGTCAACTATATTTGCAAAGTGTCAACATTTCAGGGGCTATTTTACTTCATTTGCACACTGCCTTCAAATTGTCGACAAGAAACATTTAAGGTGTCGACCAGAACTTGAGTATAAATCACGAAGATAAAACTTTTCATGGACAACCCGTCAAAAGCAAAAGAATTATGCAAGCTGCCAATGAACCCATACCTAGAAAGATTAATTAAGAAAAAGTAAGATCACCATCATCCATGTGGAAGTTTCAATTAAGAAAAGGAATTGTGAGACAGAAATAGGGGACTTTCTAGAGGTTTTAAAAAAAAAATAGCACTTCTTTCCCTAGGAGCACAATTCTCAAGTGAAATAACAAACCACCACAAACTGAAATCTCATTAAAAATAAACAAGGACAAGATCAAACCCCACCTGATGGAGAGTTAGAAAATCAATTCGGATTGCAACAAATTAGAACTATATGGCATAAATATTTTCAAGGGAATCAGACTTACTTGGTTTGCTGGTTGGCAGATTGATGATGAGAAGAGAAGATCAATAGTCTAAGGATTGCTAGATTGCTGGTCAATAGGTTTGCTAGTCGGCAAATTTTACCCCTACAGTTTGCGCTGTTACGATTGCCTGTTGGGAATTTTGCTAGCTTCAATCCTCATTGGATTTATGTTGATGCCTTGGGTTCTTGAATTGGTAATGGTTTTTTATGTGATTAGGTTCTAAATTGGGATGAGTTGAAGTGGGTTAGGTGAGTTACCATATAAAGGGGCAGGCTACAAAATAATAAGTTGGGCTAAACTATATTTCTAATAAATTTATAGCTAGTAAAATTTTATTTTGGGCCAGACTACCCCGAGCTTTGGCCTAAGTCAGCTTTCATCATAGCTCTGTCTATGCTTACATTGTTCATATTACAGCCTAGTTTGATTTGAATTTTTTGTAACTTTTTTTATTTATACAGCCCAGTGGGTTGGGTGGCTTATTCTAGCTTTTTTGCTTTTAACAGAATATGCAAAAAAGTAAAAAAAAATTCAAAATCTTAGCTTTTTTGCTTATAAGCAAAAAAAGCCAAGTTAAAAAAGCTCAAAATAAGCCAAAACAAATGGGCACACATGTTATCCTTACACAGCTCATATTACATGTTACCCTAACCCTTTGCTATTCACTTTTTATTTTTTTTCTTCAAATAATTATATTTGAACTTTGATGCTTAACTTGCAATGACCTAAATTTTCAATTATTGCCAATACATGCACACGTTGTTCAGTTGATCAATTGTTGAAATATTAAGTTAAACTCCTTCAAGGTGGATGACGTTATGTTTGTTGTTGACAGTGGGGAACTCAAGAATTTCACTTCAGGTTAATGTAGGAAATTTTTTTTAGTAGTATAGACCACTCAAATTTAAGTTTTACAATGAAGGATCCATCTAATACCAAAAAAATAAAAATCATAATAAAGTAGTATACAAAAATAAGAATGTTATTTTAGCCACTAAATTTTTTCACATAATATAAACATCCTATTTTATTAAAAATATAACAATTTTATTTTAAAATATTTAATAACATCGACAGTTCACTTTAATTATATAAAATAACGTTGGACTCCTATAACATAAAATATTTATTTATCAATGAAATCCTTACTATTGTTCTAAAAAAAGATATAAAAATATGTGAAGCGTAAAGCAATTAATAAAGAAAATATAAAAACAATGTAATGAAATCGTTGCCATTGTTTCCAAAAAGGAAATATAAGAAGTAAAGTAAATTTAAATATATGAAAATATGCGAAAGTTAAAGAAAGAAATAATCTGAGAGGGTGAAGTTTAAATTATAAAAAGTTTGAAGTCACTGATAAAGGTTGAAATGAGTGAAAAGAAAAAAAATGAGAAACTTTTGGAAGGGGCTCATACTAAAATTATTTGCATTTTAGTGGGTTAATATACTAATTTTTGTTATTAGATACTTAGAAATGTGTAGGGCCTGAGTAAAATTTTCTAGACTTTGAATGTGGGTTAATGTAATGTATTTCTCATAATATCATCGTACATGATAATGTTCACGGAAAAAGCAAAAAGTAAAAAGAATTTTAATTTATTACTGGTCAAAACAGTTTTTCACTTAATAAATTTTCACTGTGCCCAGATGGACCTTTTTGCGTCATATTTGTATATTCCCACGGTAGTCATCAACCGCTTACTAATTCAAGGTTACTGTTAAGGCTAAAAATATAAACTGAAAATCTTAAAAAAAATCACCATTCCACTAATAATTTCATTACGTGAAATCGTCCAACTTTATTTTTATATTACAACTGTCACATAAGTGGTGATCACGTAAATGAAAAGCTATATGGACTTCACTATAACGAAATAGATAGATTTTCCATTTTCTGCTGGGACAATGGTAAGTAGGTGAATACTATACTTTAACCTCATGCAAACTTAAGGTACTAGGACTAGGACAACGTTTAGTAATTTTATCCAATGTTGAAGATTGGGTACATGGGACATTAGATTTGGCCCTGATGTAGGTGCAGTAGGTTTCCGCAGACAAATTTATGGTACCGATGAGCAATAACTTCCTGATATTCGGAGCAGGAATATCTGCCCATCTATTCTTTAGTAACAAAAAAAGAAGATTGGGCTCAGACTGAACTAGCTAGGTTGAACTTGGGCCTTGACCAATATCCATCAACTAACCCATATGTCACCCAAATTTTGGCACATACGGTTTGAGGGCTCATGGGTATGGGACACCACCCTATTGTCATGGTTGCCAATTAAGGTTTCAACATTACCTATTCTAAGTTCATTGTGATCCCACCTCACATCTGCAAAATAAAAATGGTTTCCTCTTTTTATTCTTACTTCCAATCTCCGATCTAATACAAGAATAATCTAAACATTTGCTTGATTTTCAATAGGTTTACTATTATGGCAAGTCTCATAAGATTGGACAAATATTCAGTATGACAGTCGCACTTGCATAAACAACCACTATTTGAATTTTGCTATTGCAAGGAGAGGGTCCAGTTTACTACAATATGCATAACTGCAACAGCAGTCGCACTTGAAAAAGCTAAGTACGATTGTAGCATTTTGATTTTTTTCCCACATGAGGTGCTTAAAATCACCATAGCATACGACGCTCTAGTATTTAAACGGGCTTAACCCTTATTTTCCCATTTCTTGATTCTTAAAAACACTAGAGGATTGAATTTACCAATTGTCTTCCTCAATGTCAATATTCAAACAATAAACAGGAAAAGAAAAGGTATAACACAGAATCTTATCTACCATTTAGCCATGAAACTGCTCATAGAACCCATAGCATTGTAAGCATGAGGAATATTGTATTATTTGGAAGCATTTAATGGGAAATTTACTTAGAGTCACCTTAGGATCATATAGAAATTTGAATATGGAAATTACTGTTTTTCAAAAGGTTTTATAATGTCAAGTCTTGGTCATAAGAGTATTCGTATGATGTACACACCAAATAGGATGTATTTTAAATATGTTCAACCAATCACTTCTTGTTTTTAAACACACGTGTGACCAGTAGATGTTCCATATGGATAAAGATCTCTATTACAAGGTTAGCACCACTTTAATTTGTGGGAACAAAAATTCAGTACATAGCTCTCATGTTTTCAAAATACAATTTCTGTTAAGATTTCTATTCTCTGTATATTTGGTGGGTACCTCCACTATAAATCTTAAATTCTAGTAGCAGTAGTTGGTATCATTGTTTTGTATTTTTATTTTTTATTGCTAATGAGGCATCACATGTCTTCACCTTGACTAATCCCCAACAAATGACAAAGACTAATTCCTCTTAGAAAGCTTTCCCTTTTGTTATGTTTTCTATTTTCGTTTTCTTAAATTTGTCAAAATTGCAATGGGCAAAATTATAACTGAAACCACTAATTATCTGTTCTGAAAACTGTTATAGCTATTGAGGCATCACATGCCTTTTGTATGAGACCTGTCAATTCTTGTGATTGCTGAAATACCCCTATATTATTTGACTACATAGACAATTTTTTCCCTCTGAAATAAAAAAATTGTCAGAATGTTAAAATGGGTAAACCTAAACTTAAAGTTGTTGGGGAGTGCCAAAAAAAGGTTGCCTAGGGCTAGCTCGTTTCGGGTTTTCATTTTTTGTTTTCTAAATTTATGTTTTATATATAGGTAGATAGGGAAAGGTTTTGACTTTGACGAATAACAACAAAGCACTCTTTTAGGCAGTGTACGGATCAAGAATTGATAATGAAAAAGAAAAAAAAGGGAGAAAATAGAACAAACATAGTATCAAAACTCACATTTTATTTTTTCTTTGCTTTTTCCTTAATAAATTCAGATTTCAAATACAGTATTAAGCAACTTTTGCTCATCCTCTTTTCTTTTTCTTTTTCTTCATTCATCTTTTCTTCTTTTTTTTTTTTTTACTTTAATTTTTTTTGGTTTGATGCCGCTTTTTATCACCCACAAAACAAAAGTTTAAGCCGGCCAAGAGCTTAGCTCATCATCAACCATGTATTTGTCCATTGATCTTTGAGCTCATTTGGATCGGCTTATTCAAGTAGCTTATGACTATTTAATTTATTAGTCTTTTTTAGTTTTTGATAATAAAGAAAAAGGTCAAAAACATGAGCCAAAACCCATACAACACTGCAAATTTGAGTTTCGATTACTTAGCTCATGACGGGAGATGGAAAGTAAAAAAAATAAAAAAATTTACACGTACATGTCATAAAATTGAAAAAATAATAAGAGCTTGCATTCAAGGTGTGGTAGCGAATAGCCATCATATGCCTCTCCAAACATAGGTTTAAACACTGAAGGAGGCCACTCGCATCATGTGCTCGTTCATAGCTTAATATATGACAATCGATTACTTCCTTTTTCTTTAGTTGGTCATCTTTTTGTGGCATAACTTCTCTCATATTATAGTACTCCCAATTGTGAGAAGTTATGCCACATAGAGGGTTTTAGTATTTTTCCACGATGAGCATGGGCCTCAGACCGCCTATATTTAAAACTGGGTTCAAACTGAACAGGGTTTGACATGGGCCTTTACCAATCCCCTTCAAATAGCCCATAAGGATCACCCAAGTTTTGGCACAAATAAGGCTTGAGGCCTTACGGCGACCCCATGGAGTTGGGTGTTTGTTATTGTTTTCCCACACATAGAGATTTCAAGTAAACCTATACCAAGTTCGTACTGATCCCACCTCACTCTTCTCCTAAAATGAGGCAAACTCTTGAGCCCTTCAGATCAATCAAGGATTACACGGAATCTGTTTGAAACTTGTGGAAGAGAAAAGGAAAGAAAAGGAGATAAAAATGATAGGGAAAGTGGTTTCTTTCCCCCGTTTGGTTTAGCAAAGAAAATGAAAGGAAAACACTTTCTCCAATGGGCCCGTATTTTCAAAATTTCTTCTATTTTTCCTTGTCTTTTCCTTTCACTTTCTCTTTCTCTCCTAAGTAGAACCAAACAAGGGAAGGAAAGTAAAAAGTTCCTTTTCCCTTTCTTTCCTCAAGTTCCAAATGGGTTCTTAAAATGTGTAGTGTCCTTTGAGCTCCGTAGCATCATAAAATCCCTTTTCATTTATCACTTGGTTCTTTAAAATGCTTTCCCCATTTTATTCTTCCTTCTAATCTCAGCTCTAATACAAGAGTAATCTAACACTCAAAGGTATATTTGTTTTGAATACCTTGTAATTTGGGACATTGTATGGATGACTATATAGTTATAAATAACCATCAAATTTAACTATATATTTATGCTAAATTTGCAAGTGCCATTGTTGATGAAGCTAGCTTGAATTTTAAAGCTTCTTTCTTCAATAGATTTATGATTTTTTTTTTTTTGCTTGCTAATAGCCCAGACTAATTAGCAACTACTTGGGCTTATGAGTAAGCCTAGTGGTCAAGGCTTGAGGTCTGCTTTTTTCAAAGTCTTAGGTTCGAAACTTCTTAGGTGCTATCAATTTATTAGGATCACCCCAGGGTCTTTGGTCTGATAATTATTGGATTTGTATAGGATGAGGGGATTACACAGGCCCCGAAATTAGACGGGGTGCGTGCAGGATAGCCTAGACACTCGATCATAAAAAAAAAAATTTAAATAAATAAAAAAGAGTGAGCATAAATGGGCAGGTAGCTCTATTATTACTAAAGCAACTAAACCTTCCATCATCTTAGCAACTGAGTCCACTCCATGCGTGGCATTATTAGTAGACATAAAAATTAGATCTATAAGGATATAATTGCTGTAATTTATTTTAGTACAAATAATTTTCTAAAAGTTTGTTTAAACCTCTATATAATTTGTTTTAATCATTAGGTATATAGAGACATGTCCATTAATTGGGTTATATAGAACATTTTTTGGGTCCACAAATTATAGGGGCAGCAGTAGCTTTGGCCCTGCCAATTACCCTTGGTTTGGATAAGAGTGAGATTGGATCCCAGAGGACTTCAATATCTCCACCAAATGACTTTTTTTTTTGTTTGATGCTAAACTAGACAATACCTTCCATTAGGTTATTTTAATAATTTAGGATGACATAAAATGACATGTTATAATAATTCAATAATATTATTTGTTATTTCTAATTAAATGTGTAATTATCTTGTTATTGTGCATAGGGAAAGTAATATTCATTAAATCTATATTGATAAATATTGTAATTATTTCGTTATTTTTTATTCATTGAATTACTAATTCTCAATACTGAGATAGCGAAAATTATTCCATATATTCAAGGGCACATGTACCCGATCAATGGAAATGCAATCTATTAGGGCAAATTGTTTAATGTTCATGGAGTGTCACAATGATCTTGCTTTAACTCCAACATGCAGTGGGGTTTTTCCTAGTAAGTGAGGGATCGACACCCATGTGAGAGGAATGGTAAATTAACTGTGGTGCTTTAGTAGCGTTTAAATAATTTCTTAGATAAAAGACAACAAGGCCTTGTTTGATAAAGTTGAAAGTTGAAATTAAAAATTAAAAACTGAATGCTGAATTTTTTAAGTTGATAAGCTGTTTAATGTATTGAATTTTAAGTACTGAATCAGATAAACTATTTGATATGTATAAAGAGTTGAAGTCTTAAATTTGCTCATTTTTTAACTTTACCCTTCATATATTGATATTTTAATGCTAAAATCAAATTAATTAAATAAAAAAAATATGCATAATCAAAATCATAACAATATACACAAAAAATCAGCAACATGATCAACAATTATGTTGATCATTGAAACTTTGTCAAAATGTTATAGTAAAAAATTTGACACTCAATAGTAGTTTATATTATTTAATGTTCTCTTTTGCTTATCGGATAACATATTGCGCCAACATCACACATATTTAATTAGGTAAAAAAGAGATAAATACCATGACATATAAAAAATAGATTTCATACCAAAACAATTGCAATCAAACCCATCAAGGACCTATATATTACTTGAAAACTAAACCTCTAATTAAACATAATTAAAAAAGAAGGAAAAAAACAACCTTAACTAATGTCTGAAATTTAAAAACCATTTGCATGCCTACTAAAATTTAAAGTAATCCTAACTTCTTACTATTCAACTCTATCTAGCCGTTTCTAAGTACTTGTGATTTTTGCTATAATACTATTCATTGCGCCCTGTGCGCTTTGCTTTCGCAAAAATACTACATGCAACTATATATAATAGTTCACTCATATCAAGCTCAATCTTTGTTTATCAAGATCCTCAGATTTGTTTTCTTTTGCCATTTATTGTCAGTTTTTGTCGAGTTATTTGGTGAAGAAGGTGTCTCCAGAAATTCACTGTCAAAATTAATGTACGTTTGTGATCGTGGTTGTGTGTCATCAGCAGGAATCCCTTCCTTTGATGCTTCCCATGAAAATCTTTCTGTTGCTCTAACACCATCAATGCTTTTAACTCATTTGTATATTGAAATCCAGTATATTGAAATTGTTTAGCATTCGGGTTAGCCTGTAAAATTATAATTGCGTAAATCTTATATTCATTAAGTATCATTTTGACTTTTCATAACTTAGAAACAAAAAAAACAAACAAAGATTAACATAAGAGGCAATTATACCTTTATGTACTCATTACATTCCTCTGTACTCCAATTGACAGTATTAGTTACAAGATCATAGCCGTTACCAGTTTTTGAAATTATCTTTGACCATTTTTCATATTTTGATTTCAAATACTTCCATTGATTTTTCAACTATTTTTTAGATAAGTTGCCGTCTCTCTCTTTGTTCAAAGTTACCCGAAACCATCCCAACTCTCTTTTTTGGGACTACCAACATTTTTACCGTTCTCTGTAGATTCTTTCAAGCACAAATCAATAAAAAGTTTATAGAATTCTAAATCTTTTCAATTTGCTCTACCACTATCATCAGAAGCCATTCTTACAAGTAAATAAATTTAGATTCAATCCACTTAAGATCTTAAAATCAAGAATTTAAATACATCCATGTGATACATAAATTAATTTTTAATTGATTAGCAGTTTCATGTGATTCGGTTTGACAAGGAATAGACAAAATAATATATATATATTCTAGGAGAATCACTCAAAGTCTCAATTAATTTAAAAATAAAATAATAAAAAAAAGTAAAAAAGGAGTCAAAGAGAAGAATCTCGAAATAGGGATGTGAGATGGCATTAACCATCACCCATGTCACAAACTGATCTCCCACACACAAAGAAGAGAATCAGAAAATGAAGAAAAAAAAAATGAGGTGGATCAGAGAATGAGAGACAAAACAGAAGGGAGGAGAAGAAAAAAACAAAAGAGAGGAGAGAGTGAGGCAAAACGGAAGGAGATCAGTAAAGAAAAAAATACAGATTCAGTCGAAGAACAAAGAATAATAATAAAAGGGAAGAGCAAAGAGTAAACATATATAAAATAATCGAGAAAACCCACGTACACAGAGAGAGAGAGAGAGAGAGAGAGAGAGAGAGAGAGAGAGAGAGAGAGAGAAGAGAGAGAACACTGGAGATGGCGGAAGGTTTCATTGAGGAGAATTTCGATCTCTGGTTCTCTGGTATTTGTTTCATCAAATAAGAGGAGAGGAAAGCGAGGACAAAATTAAGTATGAAAAAAATATCAAAATTGAGCGTGTTAAGTAAAAAATAATAAATAAGGAGATTTACTTAATATTTTGTTCCTTATTTTTGGCTAGCACTTAAAATATTTAGCTCCTTTATTTTGGACTATCAAACCATTTTATTTTATTTTTACTTAATCCATTCATTTTTAAGTACTGAATAGAGTTAACAAACAAGGCCTAAGTCCTGCACTATTTTTCATAGGTTGCGTACATGTGTTCGGAATTTACGGGATAATTGTTCGTTAATGAATGGCACTGTTGTCATTTTAAATATAAGTAGAGATAAATTTGTGGAGAAAATATTTTATATTTTTTTGAAATGCTATATATAATTTCATTTCTCAATCTATTTTCTTACTCACTTTTAGACACAAGTGAGTTGGTCTCATGTAAATTATTATTTAAAGTTTTTTATTCTTTTACAAAAATTTATACAGAAAATTTTACTAGAATTGTGTCGATGGCATTTGTGTAATTAAGTGAATAAGTGTTTTGTTTTAAAGTGAATTAGTAGAATTATTCTTATTCAACTACAATATTCTGGGGAAAAAATTTTGTATAAATTTTTTATTTATATAATATTTTTACAGTCTTGTATATAAGAGTGAAAAAAATAAAGAAATAAATTTATGTAAAATATTATTATTACTATTTTTTTGCCCAAAAAAAAAATGTTTTACACGTTTTCATGGGGTATAGATAAATATAGCTTGAGAAGGATTGCGTAAACCAATGGTCTTCCTCCAGCTCTAGATTCAAAAAGAAAACAAAGAAGAAAAACGGTACAAAAGAAGCAATACTTGTGTGTCATTGGCATTATTTGGGGAGCATTCAATCGTGGATTTAATATGATGGGACCTCCCTTATTTGTATTTTATATAGATGGATGAATAGGGATTGTTGTTATGCGTGCAAGAGTTAAAAGAGTCCACAGTTCATTACTCAATTATAATCTCTAGTCTTGTTCCCAGAGAATCCTATGATTCACACACGCACCAACCATCTAGGAGGTAGCAATTTATAATTATGTTCAGTTATTACATGGCCATGTGCATATATATATATATATATATGTATATATATACATGTATACCATCGAGTGGTAGATTTAACAAATAATGACTCAAATTTTTTTTGCTTAATACTTATATTTAAATTTTTATAATCATTTAGTTGAATTAAACATACTCTTCAATATTTACAATACGTAGTGTGATCTAAACTTTAACCTTGTGTAAATATAGTAGGATTTCTCATAAATAATTGTGTGGTACTGAGAGATAATACCCATTAACGAATGTATAAAATAATCTATTTATATATCTCTTTTCTACACAATATATATCTATATTATACGATATGTAAATGTAGTAGGAGGTCCTGAGGTTTTCAAAAATGAATCCCTAGTTTTCTAAAAAACTTAAAAAACTACGATGCCATGTATCATGCTCAACTTATTCAACCAATCAGTTTCTCTCCCATTCTCTTATAAAGGAAAACACAACAAAAAAACAAATAATAATTAAACAAAGAATTAATTATAAAAAATAATTAAAAGAGTTAAATACTAACAAGAAAATAAAAAATTAACTAAAAGTAAAAAACCAATCTGTGAAAACAAAAACAAAAAAACTAAAGGAAACAAAATATCTTTTTGAAGAAAAAAAGTGAAAAAAATTGAAAAATCCTAGAATCTCTCTAAATCCTATAACCTCTCTTTCATTGCTCAAGAAAAACTATCTAATTTCTAAAATATCTCTTTAATTAATTAAGAAACACTCATCCCATTCCTAAAATATATTTTTACTTAGTTATAAAAAAATCCCAAAAAAAAAAATTCCTCTATTATGGCCCGCTGACTCATCTCCCTCTTCTAAACAAAAGAAAAAGGAAAAATTTTGAAAAAGATTTAATGAATCCTAGAATCTTTCTAAATCTTAAAATCTTTCTTAAATTAATTAAGAAAAAACTGTGTCTCCCACTGACTCATCTCCCTCTCCTAAACAAAAGCAAAAGAAAAAAATTGAAAAAAAAAACAATCAGGGAATCTCTCTAAATTCTAATATCTATCTTTCATTAATCAAGAAATATTATCTAATAGTTAAAATATATTTTTAATGAATTGAAAAAAGAAGGTTCTTCTCTCTCAATATTATTTAACCTTGCTTCAGTATTTTTTGAATTCATCCTCCAATCAACTTTTCCAAGAAAGGGAGCAATTAGGTTGAGGTCATAGTTCTATCTCTCAACCCAGCAAACTGTGAGTTCAATTCTCCCCATGATTCCTTTTTACATATTATATATATATACACAATGTCTCATAACTTCAGTAAATTCATCTACTCGGTTTGTACAGATTTTTCTGCGAGCGGAGGGGGTTAGGAATGACGGTAGACGTTTTTGTGCGTACACGTGCATGTCTTCATAATGCATTTGCAGGTAGTAATGCAACGTTAGGTATTCTTTCAATATCTATGTTTTGGTTTGTTGGTTTGACATCCCAATGCACCACAGTTTTTATGGTGTGATGGGAAATTAAGAAAAAATGTCTTCCAAGCTAAGCTTTGATGGTAAAGGGCAGGCTTTGGCACTCTTGGCTTTCTGTCGCCTATGTCGGTGAAATTGTATTATTTGGGGATTTGCGTTTGGTGCTTAAAAAGTATGCATGTGAATGTGGAAAAAAGAACTGGTTTTATTTGTCTGTTGTATATTTTCCTCCTGAAGACTGAAGTATTACTCTCCCCAATTCTTTTGTGTTTGGTTAGATACTTACTTAATAAGCTTATTTGGGCAGTTCATTTTTTTTCCATTACTCATATACACTTATTCCAAGCTCAGATGGTTGGTTAGTGAGTTTACTAATTTCTTTCTTCTCCTCTTCACTCCTTTCTTTTTTTTTTTTTTTTTTTATGGAAAAGAGAAGGGTATTTTCTTCCAATAACTTTTTCGTTAGTGTTGAGGGTCCTTAAACCTATATTTGTATTCATTAAATGAAAAAAAAGAAATAAATAAATAATGTCTCTTCTCAAGTAAATTTTTTCTATATTTATTTGCATGTAATGAGTTTATATGTGACGTCATGCATTGAAAATTTTTTTTTGGTAGTTTTGAGACTAATGGGTTGATAGAGATTTACATGTAATTTCTTCTGGTTTATAAATCATTACTTGCAATTCATTATTTCTTTTAACTAGCAATAAACTTGTGCTATGCACGAAAATTTAGAAAATAAAAAAAAAAGTTTGAGAACATAATTTTTCTTAGTAAATGTTCACCTTTAGATTTTTAATTTAATTATTGTGCAGCATAGATGACTCAAAAGAGTCAAAACATTATGTACATGATACATTGCCATTTATTTATTTTTTTTAGTTGAGTTATTTGAAATATATATTAAAATATAAGTTGTATTTAACTATCAAACTCATAATTAAGAACAATAATTTGTTTCATAAAACTAAAAAGTAATATTACGATAATAATTTATTTTCATTTTCTTCAAAATGTTATTCCCACTTATCAATACTAAGTTTTTAATTAGTTTCACCAATGATAGAAAGCAAACCAACTGATCACATAAAAGGTTTTTTTTTTTAAGAAAAAATTGATGTTTTCCTCACTCATATTCTACACAAAGAAGTAAGAAACTTTTATTCAATAATATCCTTACTAAAATAAGAAAACAATAAAAAAAAATTTTAAAACTTCCATTCAAAATCATTATCCAATTAATTACTTGAAAATTCAATCATGCACTTTTTGATTCATCTAAATAAATCTAACCAATTCTCCAAGTTACAAAATCTAAAATGCAATTATTTTGACTCTTCCTGGAAAATCATTATGAAGTACATGATGATAAGCTGGATACAATACATTATTAATAGAATTCGGGATTATCGACCTAAGAAAACTATTTGATCTTTCTTCACAAAACCTTCTAACGATCTACAGCTGCAAGTTAAACATTGGTAAAAGGATGTGCCTAGTAAAACTGTTGGAAAACATAAGGCTATCTAGACTTGAAAATAGAAAGCAGTATTAAAAACATTAGAACAACAAAAACCCAAAAAGAAAAATAGGTTAAATTGTAAATGACAATTTAAGACTTTTGAGACCCAACTCTTTCAATAAGAGATGTAAAGCACTCATACAAACCTTCAACAAAAAAAAAAAAAAAATCCAAAAATTGATACATCCAAAAAATTAGAAAGAACATCCAATGCGCCAACTTCTTTTTCTCTCTACCCTAATCCCAACACTACACCATCGGCTACAAATCCATAATTAAATAGGTTGCTTCACATGAACTCTTTCGGTCATATAATGATGGGTTTGTTTCTTTTTAACTGCTAATTTAAACCTATTAGCATTGTAACCAAACATAAAATTTGAACTCAAAGATGATAGCACAAAAAAATAGAAAGGTGAGCTGTTGTTGTTGAAGAAAGTTCAGGATTATCGGCTGTGGTCAGTGTAGTGACCACCAGTTGTAGTTATGGTTGGTTGTAGGGAAAAAGAAGAAGAAATGGAAAGAAGATAAGGTGGCTGCTTTGAGAGAGAGAGAGAGTAGAGAGAGAGAGAGAGAGAGAGCTCACATGTAGTTGTGGGTAACTGTCATGACAGTCGTATATTTCTGTATATAAAGATACTAGCAGTCAACCCGTGCAATGCACGAAACAGTAATGGTTCTTTAAATTCACAATAAAAATGTAATAAATAATTAATTAAAAAATCTACAATAATTAAGAATACTATCCAAGACTGACAATTCTAATTTGTCATGACATTATAGTCAAACAATTCTGAATAAATAAAATAACTTGTAAAAACTCTGGGCAATTAGTCACTATAGACTTTTGCATAAATATCATCTTCAACACTCTGCATGAAATAAAGAATCAAAACATAAATTAAAATTGTTTAAAAAATAGATTAAAATTAAATCATATACTTGAATTTATAAGTTTTACTATGTCATTTGTTTTTTAATGGATTTGGCCGTCAAGATAGACATATACACATGTAGATATTCATATCTAAAGAGCAAACTAAAAAAACTAAAGTTTACTTGAATTAGAGATGATTTTTGCTTTGAAAATAGGCAATAAACTGACTTCTGATCTCAAAAAAAATGGAATTATAAAGAGCATAGGATTACAAATAATGGGGGTTAGCAATCATAGAGATTGATTATTAAACCTTGCCAATAATGGAGATACTTTTAACATTAACATACAGTGGGCCAGTACATAATAGTTATCTTTCAATTTATGGGAATTAAGTGGTGTTATTTTTCTCACGAGTTAAGAGGCAATGGAATCTCTTCAAGGGTGAAATTATCTTGAGTGTGGGGACAATTGCCCCATTCAACTTATGAAACGTAAATTTAAGTTTTAACATTTATTATTTTGCAATATTAGTTATAACTAAAAGTCAACCCGTGCATTGCATAAGATAATAATGGTTCTTCAGATTGTTGCACGGGACAGTATTGGTTCTTTAAATTCATAATAAAAATGTAATAAATAATTAATTAAAAAATTTACAATAATTAAGAATACGATCTGAGAGTGACAATTATAATTTGTCATAACATTATAGTCAAATAATTCTGAATAAATAAAAGAACTTGTAAAAACTCTAGGCAGTTAGTCACTCTTGCATAAGTATCATCTTCAATACTCTGCATGGAGGAAAAAATCAAAACATAAATTAAAATTATTTAAGAAATAGATTAAAATAAAATCATACACTTGAATCTATAAGTTTTATTATGTTCTTAGTTTTTTAATAGATTTGGTCATCAAGATGGACATATACACATGTAGATATTCATATCTAAAGTGCAAACTAATTTTTTTAAAAAAAAACTGAAGTTTACTTGAATTGGAGATGATTTTTACTTTGAAAATAGGCAATAAATTGACTTCTGACTCCAAACAAATGGAATTATCAAGAGCATATGATTACAAATAATGGAATTATCATTAATGGAGGTTAGCAATAATGGAGATTGATTATTAAATCTTACCAATAATGGAAATCCCTTTAACATTAACATGAAGTGAGCCAGTACAAAATAGTTATCTTTCAATTTATAAGGAATTAAGTGGTGTTATTTTTCTCATTAGTTAAGAGGCTATGGAATCTCTTCAAGAGTGACATTATCTTGAGAGTGAGGGGACAATTGCCCCATTCAACTTATGAAACATAAATTTAAGTTTTAACATTTATTATTTTGCAATATTAGTTATAACTAGAAGTCAACCCGTGTAATGCACGGGACAGAAATGGTTCTTTAAATTTATAATAAAAATGTAATAAATAATTAATTAAAAAATTTACAATAATTAAAAATACTATCCAAGAGTGACAATTATAATTTGTCATAACATTATAGTCAAATAATTCTAAATAAATACAAGAACTTGTAAAAACTCTAGGCAGTTAGTTATTTTTGTAGAAGTATCATCTTCAATATTCTGCATGAAAGAAAAAATCAAAAACATAAATTAGAATTGTTTAAGAAATAGATTAAAAAAAAATCATATACTTGAATCTACAAGTTTTATTATGTTCTTAGCTTTTTAATGGATTTGGTCATCAAGATGGACATATACACATGTAGATATTCATATCTAAAGAGCAAACTAATTTTTTTTTTTTTTTGAAAAAACTAAAGTTTACTTGAATTGGAGATGATCTTTGCTTTGAAAATAGGCAACAAACTGACTTTTGACCCAAAAGAAATGGAAATATCAAGAGCATAGGATTGCAAAAAATGAAATTATCATTAATAGAAGTTAGCAATAATGGAGATTGATTATTAAACCTTACCAATAATGAAGATCTTTTTAACATTAACATGAAGGGGGCCAGTACGGAATAGTTATCTTTCAATTTATAGGGAATTAAGTGGTGTTATTTTATTTTCTATTTCTTACTTTTTGTTTTTCTGTACGTATAATAATTATGATTAACCTCTAACAATTTGATTATATTCAGTATTATGATTTGCTACATGTATGCAAATATAAATAAGTTATTTATATCAATAAGTTATCAAATATACATAAGTTATCTAGATCAATCTGATTGAATTAAGTGGTGGATTTATAATAGCGTAGATTCAATAGTTATCTATATTATGAGTTATCTAACCAATTACCCCTATGACGTAACATTTTAAAAATATCAAACAGTTAAAGCGTTACATAGGAAAGAGACAAATTACTGGGACAAACATAACTTATATATATATATATATATATGATTACAAATGAATAAAATAAGTTTAAAAATTTACAATTGGATAAAGATGAAACAAAATTTTAAAATATATAAAGATATTACAAACAGATAAAATAACTTTAAAAATTTACAAACGGATAAAATAAGTTTAAAAGTTTACAACTGAATAAAGATGAAACAAAAATTTTAAATATATGAAGATATTACAAACGGATAAAGTTAAGTTTAAAATTTTACAATCGAATAAAGATGAAGCAAAAATTTAAAATTTAAAATTTAAATTTAAATTCAAAATTGAAATCTTAGGTGATTAGCTATTAAGATATGTCTTAATATTCTTTATCAATGAATAGTTTAACATTTTTAAAAAATTCAATGTTATTATGACCAATCAAATTGCGACATGTAATGACTTGTGTCAATATCAATATTTTAAATTTAAAAAATTTGAGAATAAAGGATTGAGAGTTTTGCCCTAACGACGTTTTGCTATTTATAATAGTATAGATGTCATTATCAATGTGTTGTCAATGTGATATATGAATTGAGAAGAAGAAATTCAGAGCATTATTAAAATTATTATTCTCTATATTAATCCATACATTTTTAAATTTTTAATTTTATATGTACATCCCGTGCATCGCACGAGTTAATGCTAGTATATATGTATATCTATATGTACATGTATTTGGTACAAATAAAGGCAAAATGTTGGGAGGGATACTTAGAGAGAAGGGAGGGCAAGCCTAACACATTACAATCATAGAGGAGGGTGCCACTATCATCGCACGGGTTAACGCTAGTATATATATATATCTATTTATATGTACATGTATTTGGTACAAATGAAGGCAAAATCTTGGGAGGGATACTTAGAGAGAAGGGAGGGCAAGCCTAACACATCACAATCATAGAGGAGGGTGCCACTATCATTAACGGAACCCATTTCCTCCAATATAGCTTTAGACGAATACATACACCATTTGAATGAGGTACTTATATTGTAAGGTTTTGTTTTATTGTTTTTTTTTTATTAAGGACAAAAAATGTAATAAGAAAATAGTACACGTAATTTTCAGGTTTATTTTTGAAACGATTTTTTCGTTCTGTGTATTTAATAGGTCCACACTTAAGTATATTTGTTGAACATGCATAAACAAATAGTGGTTTGATATTGTGTACTTCAAAAGGCACTAGCTATAATATTTTTCTTAGAATTCTGTCTCTTGGTGGCTAATGAGGCATCTAAGGTCTTTCCCTAAAGAGTTTTTAATTTTTGTTATAACTGTCCTCCTCTAAAATTATATTAAGATAATCATGACTTCAAGAAAAAAGAGTGGAGTATCCTTTTTGTTTGTTATCATTATCTATTTTTTTTTTTTCCTTTTGTTTTGTTGGATCTTTGAGTTAGTAATTTGTTATAAACAACTGTTGTCTTTTACAATAATTTTAAATTGCTACCTATGTTAATCACCATGTCACTATAGAAAAGAATTCTTACAAAATATTTACAAAAAACTATACTAGAATGAAGTGACAGTGATATTTTAAAATTATGTACTAGAATTATGAGGCTTTTGGTTTGAAGTAAAAGGATCATAGAGAGACACATTATTTTGTATAAAAATTTTGTACAAAAATCTATTCATATAGCATTACTGAAAGAAAAATTGTAAGAGACAGTTGTGCATAATTAATTATGCATAAAGCAAACAAGTATAAAGGTATACTACCATTACAACTTGGGGTATTCCTGTCCCTTTCCCCTTCCTCTAATAAAACAAAATTTATCAATGAAGCTGAAGAGGTACTTTCAAGAGATTATAGCGCAAACTATAATATTATGAGTTAAAGATTGAAAAAAAAGATTAGGGAAAGAAAAGAAGTTGTTAAAAATATGTATGCGAATTTCTTGATTGTAAACTTTTACACCAAGGACAATTTGGTTTAGAGCAAAGCGGCCAAGTTTTCTTCATAATGGGAAAGTCATTAAGGCCCCAAGTATTAGGTTAATTTTGGTCCAAGTCTTTACGATGATTTGCCTAGCTTGGGCAGCCGAGTGCATCAGGCTTTCGTAAGTTTGTGAATGTTTAGAGCTTATTTTTGTGTTTTAAATCTATGACATCCATTTTACAGTATAGCGATCTTGTGACCTGCCTTTTTAGTGGGACAAAATTTTCAGCAAGGAGTAATATTAATTACTGCTACTCAAATTTTAAAATTTATAATAAGATAATCATTTAATACATACAACAGTAAAAATCATAATAAATGTAGTATTCTAAAAAGTGGGTACAATGTACTTTTTTCGCTGTTATTTTTCAAAACATTAATAATTGCTTGTGATGCAAATTAATTGAAACGTGACAATAGGACAAATGTTAAAGTCAGCATATGAGAGCCATAGGAACCTCCTAGTACAATCCCTTGTAGTGTGCTTTCAATTTCCAAAGATTATAGGATCCAAATTAAGCTATAGTTGATATGTTGGCAATCAAATCTCTGTTGTCCATTCATATATGCTCACAAGGTGTCCATGTGACTCTACAGTATCTCCATTCATATATGCTTTTGTATGTCAACATCATTGTACGACATACAAACAAGCAGTCCCCTTCAAGGCAACTTTAACAATTCCTTTACTGATTCAAGTTAAATGAAAGCCTAGAAGAGAATTCTACATTTACATAATTTTTGTACAGAAAAGCCTATCAAAATAATAAAATAATAATATTTTTAAAATTATGAGTTAAAATATTAAACATTTTAGTTTGAAATGAAAAGATAACAAATAATTACATCATTTTGGTTTTTTCATTTTAAACCAAAACATCAATATTTTAGCTCATAATTTTAAAAATGCCCCTTTCACATTATTCCAATAGAATTTCTCCATAAAAATTTAGTAAAAATATAATTTTTTTTAAAAAATATTACTATACAAACAAAATTTTTATATATAAAAGTTTTATATAAAATGATATATTTTTTAGATACAATAGACAGCCAAAGTTCTGGGGAGGGACCTGGTGAGTTAAACTCATGATTACATAGCATTGGTGTGGAGGCACCACCCCCACTAAACTAACTCATCCCCTCAGAAAATGACGTGTCTATTTATAATCTATTCATTTTAAACAAAAACACCCGCTATTTTAGTTTATAATTTCAGAAATTTCACTACCACATCTTTATGACTAAATTTTCTGTGTAAGTGCTTTTTTTTGGAAAAATAGAATCTTCCTTTTCCACAGTTAGAAACAGATAGTGGTAGCTAGCCCTTTATTAGGAGCCTCTGCAAGGAATTTATGTCATCAACACTCCTCATTTCTGATCCAAATCACCAACTTCACCTATCTTTCTGACTCCATATAAGTATACACACACACACACACACACACATATATATATCATGTATTATACAAGTGTGTATATCGAGCTACAACTTGAGTGAGCAAAGAAAGGAGGAGCCAAGTTTCAAGCATGGGTAGTATCCAAAGCAAGAACAGCCCAAGTGAGAAAGAAGTCAAGGGGTTGAGAAAGAAGGTGAGGCTTCTTGAGAAGGAGATTATGTCCATGAGAGAGAAAGAGAGCCAAGCTTACGAGCGAGAGATGATGGGTTATGCATACAAGGAGGCAGAGTGGAAGAGAGAGAGGAAGAGGCTGAGAGAGGAGGTGAAGAAGCTGAGGAAGAGGGTGGAGGAGAGAGAGGAGAGAATAAGAGGAATGGAAGATGAGAAGGCCGTACTAGGAGAGAGAAGTGAGAGAGATAAGTGGGAGTGGCAGTTGCTGGGGACTACTAGTTTCATGGTGGAGCAAATGAGGGAGGAGAGATTCCGGCGGGACGAGGCGGTGGAGAAGTGGAAGAAGCTGTATCTTGCCATCAAGACTGAGCTTGACGAACTCATTCAGAGGACACACCAAGGTACTAACCAACCCTCTTCACTATCATTATCATCATCATCATCATTGTATAATTATCAAAATTACAAGAATAATATTGTAGTAGTACAATTTAATATAACTCGTTCATATTTATATGGTCTTTTCACCATTTTTTTTTATATATATTGAAAAATAAAAAAAATGGCTAAGCCGTATAGAAAGAATTCATAACGTGTCAGCCCCAAGAAGCTGTCAAACTTGTAATGGTGGATCTTCCAAAATAACAAGGTTGTTGCACTCTCTTACGGTATGCTTAAGACGTGCAACTTTGGGGGCAGAAATGGTGAGTTTTCAATGAGAGCTCTAAGAGCCTGTTTGGAACTTGGGAGAGGGGCTTTGTTCTTTTTCCTGATTCTACTTAACAAAGAAAGGGAAGGTGAAAATTTTAACTCTCTCTCTTCGTTTTTACAATTTCTTTTTATTTTATTTATAAAATTAAAAAATATATATATTTTTTATTTTTTTTCCTCATTATTCTTCCCTTCATTCTTCCAAATTTTAAATAGGCTATAAGGAGAAAGCTTTGTGCTAGTCCATCGTGTATGATTTCTAGCGTTTGCTGTTAGTCTGTTTTAGCTATGTAAAAATATAATTATTAGAATCGATCTGAACGAGCCGGTTCAATCGGCGCAACCAGAAATTGGGTGGTTTGGCTGTTCAATTAAGGGCTGATGTGGTATGACTTTTTACCCAGTTTTTTTTATTAGCTTTTAAGGAAAGAAATAAATAAATATTTAAACTTTTTTTTATAAATAAAACAAGTCAAACTTAAAATTTTAATTTTTTTTTATTTAAAAATAAAAAAATTTGTGAATAACGTTCACCAAACAAACCGACTTGGATCCGATGGCTATTTTACCAGACGCCAGCAGCCACTCGTTGGAAAGTTACGAAGTACAAACGGGTCAATGGCGGCCCTGGCATTAACATTCTATTCGTGTTACACGTGGAGCTTTGGGAAGCCACAAATGGCACTTTGCAAAGCCACAAGGCCCACAACTACCAAAAAATGTAACTTCTAAAGTCACAGCAAGCTGTTACTTGTAAAGACACAGTAATTTTCTATTGGGGCAGTCGTTTTTGACAGGAACATTTTAAAATTCTGAGACCTCTTCAAAATTATGCGAGATTGAACAGAGAAAATTTAAGTAATATTAGTAGAATCTAACCGGTATTCCATAGCTTATTTAATGTTTATATTTGCCGCATATTATATATAAAGCAGCTAAGTAATAAAATATAATTAATTTTAATTGAACTAATGAACCATAAATCAGTACTTTTACCTATTGGATGTTTGGTTCAATTATAATCACTTGGATGAATCAAATTCTTTGTTTCATCCCTAAAGAGCCCTCCAAATTAAGGCGGACTGTCCCCAAAGTTTTCGAAGTTTCCTTTGGAATAAATATATTGTATTAGTGCCTCAAAATTCAAATTTTAAAATTTTTACCTTATTCGTCTCAGTAATTTTTTTTTAATTTTTTATCTTGATTCCCTCAACAAAAATTCGTTTCAAATCTTGCTGGCCTGCTTCAAGTCCACCTTTTGTGAGCACGGATTCTATGATTCACTGAACTGGAATCTGTTACTATACAAAATAGTAATAAAGGGAAGACTTATCACCAGCATAAGGGGCCCAGATGAGGTCTCTCAGATAATTGCTTGGATTTTCTCCTGATTTTTACATTGAATTTGCGTCTATGAAGATGACTAGATATGTAACCTTAGTATGAAAAGACAGAGCAATATACTTTAGGCCTCATAGATAAGGGATGTTAAGCTTCAATAATTGCAATTAATGTTGCGTGGACTAGATACGAATATCGAGTATAGGTATGTGTGTATCTAATTTTCACATGACTCAGAGACACACAAGAAAATATGCATACGTGATAATATATATATATATATATATATATATATATTTAGAGGATAAAATATTGTTCATAAAGTGATATAAATCATTTCATAATTAGTAAAGGAGTTTTATGCATATTAGTAAAGTAAACTCAAATTACTAAATAACTTTATTGAGTGAATATACACCAATACACGTCGACAATTATCTCATACCCAAGGATCGGTGTGAGTGTCCAACATGGATATTTCATATATTTTAGAAGATTCAGGGTAATATAGATTACAATATCAAAAATCTAATGTGTTTTGTAGGAGAAAGATTGTGCTGGAGAGCAGAGGAAGAAGATTTAATGGAGGAGCTTCAACAGGAACTGAAATCAAAGGAAGAAACCATTGCGCTTCTGCAAGCGCGAGTAGCTTCAATGGAGCAAGAAAAAACCAAGAGGGAGAGAGAAGTGGACATACTGAGGCAGAGCTTGAGAATCATGACCCACAAGAAAAGCCCACAAGTATTGCCAAAATCCTCTCAAGAAGAATACATTTGTTAAGAATAATGCTATGCATAATTTCATTTCTCTCTCTTTAAACTCTATTTTTACACGAGATGGTGGGAATCACACCAATAAATATACGCGGAACCACTCACTTGTGTTTTGGAGTGAAAATATGCAGTGAAAAATGGGTTAAGCATAGCAATAAAACATCAGAAATAAGGAATTTAATTAACTTTTTATCAGCACGTTGTAAATTGTGCTTAGTGTATAGTTGCAAGTTAGAATATATGAAATTCAGCTGATGATATCTAAAACTTGCCTATGATTTATTAGGGATAAAGCAGGGGATTACTATTTATCATGGCATTTTAATTCTACTTTGCCAAAGTTTTACCCCAAAAATGCCTGGACAAGGTGGCATATGAAGTTTATTGGGTTTGAGTCAAATGTATTAGAATTTTAATTCATAGCCTGAGAGAACTAAATTGCATTTGGCAGCCTTCAAAGCTGTACAATTGGATTTGTAATTGGAGGTCATTTAAATTCAAAATTCAAACTGAAGTGGTCCTCAATTATAATTCCAAGATTAAGTGTTACTTTTTAATTTATGTGTAAGATATTAATATCGATAAATTTCGTTGTCATTATTGTATTGCTATCTCTTTTGTATTTTTTTGTTCATCTATGTTAAAATTAAAACATGTTGCCTTATGCATGTGTGTAGAGGTGAAATCAGTTGGGTAGTACTAAGTTTTTTGGTATTTAGCATCTACGTCTATCATATTTGCATTTTTTTTCCATCTATCCGTTTAACAAATTAATATTGCTCATGCAATAAAACACTTGTAAGTTTCAATTTAATAGAAATATTATTAAAAACACAATACTACCTAACCATTGGACTTTCTCTTTCTTTTACCCTAAAGAGTTCCAAAATATGTCTTTCGTTTACTTTAAAGAGTTTCAAAATATGTCTTAGATACTCCATGTTACCATTTGATAAGAGTTACTATTGAGTACTTAGTATTACCTGACCACTAAACTCTTTTCCTATTTCCACCTTTTCATTTTGAGAGTTAATTTCGATCCTAAGACATCAACGTACGAGATTGCTAAATCGAATGCTTAAAAGGCTGCATCACAGCTATTCACGGCAAATGGCCATATCACCTCTCCCACAATTCTCCCTCCCCACCCACATCAGGAAAAAAGTTGTAGATACAATTTTTTTAGCTGTGAATTTGTAGGCCGTTAATTTATTCAAAGCTCCACACATGTAGGGATCACAATTTGACCCGAAAAACCAAACCCCGCTTCTGCCCACACCCAATAGGAAGAGTTTGAAGTATGATATAAACAGGTAAGAAGCGGAATATGAGAAAGAAAATAAAATTCGATGCGAGATTTCAGACGGGATAGGGTTTAAGTCAACCTGTTACAAGTTTAGAATAGGGTGTGGGGTAGAGTTTTTTTTATTAGAGGAGGGGTATGGTTTAGCATAACCCATATCGAACCCGTCCCATTGCTATCGCTACACGCATGTTATACAACTAGAAAAGAAGTCCAGTGATTAGGTAGTATGAGTTTTTTGGTAACATGCGGTGCTTGCTCATTAAAAACCTCTTTATTAATGACTACTGAGAACTCAATACTAACTAACTACTAGAATTTTTTCTGATACAATTGATGTTCCTTCTGCAACTTTCAAGTCCTCGGTTACTCTTTGACGTGGGAGAATTTATTTAAGGCAGGGCCTTTGGACTCACCGCATATAAATCACAAACAGTCCAAGAAGAAAGACCTGAATTTGGCCGACAACAGCATGCGCAATTCTCCGCTCAGAAATGCTCTGCATAGGAATCGAACCTGGGATAGACTATCACATACAAGAGTCTATAATATTCTACACATTGGCAGCCTACAATATTCCTTTCTGTTCAAAGAATTAGAAACTAACTAGAAATCTTTAGAAAGGAACATAACTCTCCTACTACTTTTGTTTCCATGAAAGAAAATCACCATCCTAGAGTTGGAATTCAAGAGCTGAAAAGCTCGCTCAAGCCAGGAGCTGAGGTTGCTGGAGCGAGCCCTTGCAGAATTCCAGTAGACCACGCTCAGAACTTGCTCAAGCGAGGTACCACTGTGAGTTTTAGATTCAGTACGGCTAGCTCTATGCATGCTCAAGCAAAACCCAGCACCTGAAGAAATTTCATTGTTGCTAGCTCAAAGGTCACTTGAGCGAGCCATGACAGAATCGAGCTCCAATGCTGCTACAGGCCAAAATTGAAGACCAGTGCAGCTTGCCTGAGCGAGATATGGCAGTTTGGAAATTCGAGTAAGTTTTCCCTCAAAGCTCATCCCTTCCATTTGAGGGACTTGAGCATTTGTTATTCAAGTTATTCTTCCCTCATCTAACAGTACTTGGAGGAGTCCGAGCTTGAAGTGATCTTAGGAATTCAACATCACTGGTTTTGCATCGAGGATTCAGTGTTGATATTGTGCTTGAAGAATGAGATCGCAGAGTCAGTCAGGTGATACAAGAAGACTCCAATATGAGGTTAATGATTCAACTGGGTACAAGGGTGCTAAGTTGATTTCTCGTATAGGTTCTTGATTGATATTGCTTGTGTTTATTATCTTTGGCATAAGATTTACTTACAAGCTTATGCATCAAGTGCAATAATCGGTTAAAAATCAAGGACGAGACCAATTCACTCCCCAAATTTGTAAGTCCACATCCACGAGGTGTTTTCTCATTTATAACCAAAGCATTTTTTCTAATTCGAAATAAAGATTTTCCATTGTACTATTTACAAGAAAGGCAGTCTAGCGGCTATCAGCGTGGAGAGAGAGAGAGAGAGAGAGAGAGAGAGAGAGGTCATCAGAGTCTAACCGAGATACGGCTCTTGCCTATGAATCCACCAACTTGGATGAAGGTAGGATTCAATCTCAAATCTTTTGTACCAAAAGATTTCACTAGCTAAGATATCTCGCACCTTCATTAGTTGAGTAATGATGTGGCGGATATTGGTCGAATCACTTTAAAACAAAGAAAACTCATCAAAGTGACTCATAATTTCAAGAATGTCTTTGCTACGTCATTCTGGTAGAGCCTTTTGTATAAAAATTTGGTAATAATAAAGTTCTACTCATCAATCCAAGATGAAATAGTCATGTCAATATTTTTTATGTTCAATATAAAAAATAATAATAACAATAAACATCAATCCAAGATGAAATAGTCATGTCAATATTTTTTTGTGTTCAACATAAATAATAATGACAATAATAATGATACATTGGAATGGGAAATTGATGAAGTTGCACCAAGACGGAACAGCTACAAGATAATAATAACAATAAGAGTAACATAAACCAAACAGTACAGAACAGATCGTGAGAACTGTTTTAAGTTCAAGTGATTATGAATGCTAATTTTGCAATCACAAACTGTACATAATTTTGCAATTCACAGAACTAATGGGATTGGAAGACTTCTTATCCTATGAAAACTATATTGAAGCATATGTAGTGAGAATCAAAGGCTGTAGGACATGAAACTTGAAGCAATGGAACTTCTATAGGAACTATTATCTATTGTTGTCACAGTGCAAGTCTATCCTCGAAAGAGTGTTTCAGTATTTACTGAAGAAAGTGAAAATTCAAACTTAACTGATTGATATGTTACCTTCTTCATTGGTTTGTGACCTTGCAACATTTTGGTAATTTGATCTCACATTCTGAAAAAGGAAAAAAAAAAAAAAATAGTTCCAAAGACATGCAATTAGATGATGCCTTGTTTACTTATATGGCATACAATAATTATGTCCAGCTAGTACCTCAAGCAGTGTGATGTAATAAAAATCCTCCATATGCTGCATAAGGGCACTCCCATCCCTGATTGCAAGGAAAATGTTTATCTCTGTATTTAGTATTTTTTCAATAAGTTCTTTCTCGCCTTTCATCTGTTAAAAATGTCCATCAGAAACAAGGTCAGCAATCAGAACAGTACCTCTGAGATTTATAGGCACACAACTAGAAAGAGAATGTCATCAGAGAAAATTCTTGAATATCACTTTGGATCCATTGTGTATTAGATTGTGAAGGTACAACAATACAAAATCTTGTAGTATAGAATCGTCCAGAAGGTATCAAAGGTGCAGTGGTCTCTTCAAGGAAGGAAACAAATATCACCGAGATATAACACTGCATCAACAACCCCCTGCAAGAAAACGGATGGTGGAAGACATGTTGAGCTTGCCGTGAAGCAAAGAAAATTGAGAGGAAGCTAGGCCCCTAATGAAACAACAGCCATTTTGGCCAGAGCTTGAGATGAAAAGAACTTGCAAAGCACTGTGGGCAACTTGTTCTCATACGTGATATAAATATCCACATGCTTACTGCATGAATGTAGTATGGATTGACAACAAGATCACGTTGCACTGACACTATCACAATAGAATGGGTGAACAAGGAATCAAGACTCCAAACTCATGAAGAAGATATTGAATCCAAGTGAGCTCAGCAACTATAAGAGCACTAGAACAATACTCAACCTCTATGCTTGTGTGCAACGTTGGATTTCTTCTTGGATAGCCAAGATATAAACTTAGTGCCAAGAAAGACAGCAACCAGAAGTTAAGTGCCCGTTATCTGGGTCTCTAGCCCAACTGGTAGCAAAATATATAGCAGACGACAATGAGGTCAAAGAACCAAATTTGAGACCATAACCAAGAGTATGGCTGAAATATTGTAGGATACACAAACCAGATAGATGACCAAAGGTGGGTAAATGCTTGAATTGACACACTTGATTAACACCATAGGTAAAGTATGGCCTAGTAATGGCGAGATATTGTAAAGTGACTACAATGCCCCAGTAAACTGTTGGATCAGTAAAATGGTCACCTTCTCTTGGGGAAAGTTTGGAGCTTTTAGGAGCAAGTATAGAGATAGGTTTGTCATTAAGCATGTTGGCCTTAGTGAGTGGATGAACAACTTATTTAGTCTGGATTGAGGATAGAGAATCAGCCGTTTGAGGAAGTTCCACGCCGAAAAATAGTGAAGATCCCCGAAGTCTTTAATCTCAAAGAGGGAAGAAGAGAAGCACCACCACCAATACTATGACTACCCGTAATGATAATATCTAGGAAGCACGGGCACACCGTTTAGGGTGCCGTATCCGCGTCAGACACACATACTCCTCAGACATGCCGGAACACGGACATGCCAATTGGCATGTCCAATATTGTTGTCGATATTTTTTTTAATGGACACTTCTCGGACACATCGGGGACATGCGTATCCACTAGTTGGACTCGTTTTGGGATACAGCGAGGTTGAAATGTTATTGTTAAAAGTATTAAATGGAGTCAAATTTATAAATTTCAAAACTTTAAAACACCTAAATCTAATTCTTCAAATCCTTAATTTGCTAGTTGTTGTACTATAATTGTGACTTTATTTAGTTATTTTCATCTTATTTTTGGTGATTTATGAATTTTACGTTCATATACATAACAAATAAAAATATATAAAAATATTTTTTTTGCCATGTCCCTACCGTATCCGCGTCCTCATTTTTAAAAAATATTGTGTCATGTGTCCGTATCTATGTCCATATCCGTACCCGTGTCCGTATCCGTGCTTCTTAGGATAATATCATCAGTGTAGAGGAAAAGAAAATAATGCCACTGATGATTGAACATAGAGGAATCACAATTACTTGCTTGAAAACCATGCTCTAAGAGATAGGAACTGAAATGGGTAAACCATGCACAAGGCAGGCAAGGTAGACCAATCCAATCTAACAAGGACAAGGTAGATTGGGAGTTTGAGGAAGGAGACTCAACATGGAAGAGTTTGACATTATTATCGATGAAGAGGAGGCAGTAGAGGCTAGGCAGTAGAGGCTATCTCTGTGAAGGAACAGAGAGGGTAGGAAGGAGACAAACAAACTATAAGAAAGAGGTACAAAGAACAGAGGAAAAGGGGCTTGGATCTTACTGCTCTGTTTCCATGGATGAACAGAAAATATGGAGGAAATCCTGAGATATCACTTCGGGAGACTACGAAGGTACAGCAGTATAACATGTTGTAGACTTGTAGTATTATTCTGCACTAACAGATCTAACAGGCTTACATCCTAACTAGTTTAGGTGGATCTTTCCATTATCATGAGTCCTTGATGAGACTCTCTAACCTCAGTGGAGAAATGCTTTAAGCGTGAAGCACATAAAAAGAATAATTAACAGAACAAAAGAGTAGTAAAGGACAAGGAACATACAAATTCACTGACAAGAACATCAGGTGTATACTCCCCAATAACATCGCCTTGGTAACCATCTCCCAAAAGCTCCATATTTTCCTGAAACATTTTGTGTTTAACACATAAGAAGCTGTGTTTACTGTACCAAACATATAAGCAATTGTCTAACATTCGATTAATCAAACACAATTTTCTCTCACTCTTTATGATGGGATATTGGATTCCAGTGTATGGACCATCAACTACCTTTCTTATAAGTAACAATTAACTATATATTAGATGGCATCAAAAAGGGGGCAAACCTGTACACACGAACTATACAACGATCTATAAATCCTATGAGCCTCCTATATACCTACAGGAAATACAAAATCCCCAAAAATCTACAAATAATGTATGGAAAAAGGAAAAGCCTCCCCAAGCCAAAATACAAGGAGACAAGCACTGCTCCTTTCAAATAATCAATAGAACAATCTGTGCCTTCAAAAAGTCTCCTATTCCTCTCCCTCCACAAGCACCATGTCAAACATAAAGGAGTAGCCTCCGAAGCCTTCCTGTCAGTCCCCAGGACAACCCCAGCTCCAAGAAGCAAACACCTCTCTAACTGACTGGGGTATCACCCACTTAACTCTAAACTCAAAGAACAACACACCCCAAACCTCTCTTGTGCAATAGAAGATGATTCAGGAATTATCCTACATTCTTGCACAAGCAGCACCATTCCATCACGCTTACCCCTCTTCCTCAAATTGTCAATCATCAAAAATAGTTTCATGGGCCACAATCCCATCAAAGAAAGCCACCTTGGAAGGAGTTTTTGATTGCCATAACCCTTCCACAGGAAGGTGGCATCCCTATCCCCAATAAGATTGATAAAAAGTGGCACTCCATTCCTAGATCCTTTACAAAGCAAAGCGTCATCCACCCCTACCCGAACCAAGCTATCCTAAAGCATCCAAAACAAAGACTCAATTGACTCTACCTTTCAGTCCTGCAAAAACCTCCGTTACAGAGGTGTCCATACCACAGCCATAGGGGATATAGATTGTTTATTTGTATTAGCTTGTCAATTCTTTGAGGATAATTTTAAACCTGATATCAGTAGTAATGGAGAGTAAACCGATTCTTAAATGCTTCCTAAATATTAAGCAAAAAGAAATTGTTTCCTGCAGCATAGATGTAGTAGTTTCAAAAGAGGATCCTGGAAACAAATGAATGCTGCTTGAAACTGATCATGCAACAAGTCCCCTTTAGTGATACTCAAGATTTTAAATTTTAAACATCTAAACTCGTCAAAATGTTTTCTCAACTTAAACCAAGGAGCTAATATAACACTTAACTACTTTTATGCTGGCAAGAAAATATTTAACTCAACATAAATTGAACTTGCCACTTACTGTGTCTGTTCAATGGAAGTTTAAGATGAAGTGGCATGCCTTATGAATTTCTTTAAGCTTGAAATAGGTTTATTTTCCTTCAATCATTCATCATAGAAAAGGTAGGAGAAGAAATAAAAATAGATATGAATTCCAAAATCAACTACCCACCATAGCAATTTCTAGATCTCCAGCTGCTAGATAAACAGGTTGAGCTACATGGCAATAACCCATCAACCGTGGGACTGTAGGTATAATGTCTCTATGATTTACAACTCTCCAGCTATCTTTCACTTTCTGCAATGTAAGCAGCAAAGACTAAGTAAAACTACAAGATGGTTAGAAGTTCTAACAAGAATGTTATATTACAATCAGATACACATGTATAATGACAGATGGTCCAAATAATTTTCTTCTGCAAGAGGAACTAATAAAGTTGATCATTCTCAAGGAATGTCAAGGACCAGGGCCATCTAGTGGCTAGTTCACAAGGAACATTATGGGCTTCAGGCCTAGATAAGAGTTCCAGACCTTAATGGGGTATTGGCATGTCAATGACCAGAACTAACTCAGCCAATAGTTTGCTCAATATATCACATGCAAAGCTGAGGATTTCAAAGACTCAAAACCTAAGCCTTATATCCAGATCAAGCTCTATAACTGAGCAATCTTTATAAGAAAAAAAAAAAAAGATTTAAGTAAAAAAAATAAGAATTAAGTGCAATATCTGACCACCCATATTTATCAGTATGTGACAAACAGAGTCTTGCCCTCTACAAAATTTCCACTACTGTTTACCACTCGAGGCTTTCAATCGAACCACACAAACTAAAATAAAAAATTCTAGTTATTTTATGTTTGAGGAAGACAATCAATAAGGCAGTTGCAAGTCTTGGAAGGGTTGAAACAAGACTCAATTGCAAATCTTCAGGTTGTCCAAGCTGAGAAACATGTCAGTCAGGTTACATCATGGGGGAGGATTCATGATAAAATAACTTGGAACTGAATGGGACATCCACTGCTGCATGGCTCACTAAAACATTAATTAAGTTGATGAATTTATTCAAGCTATAAAGATAACTTTATATTGCCAATCAATTTCAATTGGATAGGCTACTGTCAAGAGAAAATACATTTCTTTTTTAACTTCTCGCTTCCTATACACAACTGCAATAAAAATGAGTTATCAGTTAAACAATGAAGTAGAGTCATTAAAATTTCGTATCAAGCGGATGTGGTCTAACTTTACATAAGTAATTTATAAAATGAACCAAAAATTCATTAAAAATTTCATGTTTTTATCATAATCATTAGAAAACTCAAATTCTGAAATTCATAAGAAAAACCAAATTTTAAATGAAAATTTCTCCCCGGTCATATTTTCTGTACCTAGTACTTAAAGAAAATATTCCAGTTGAGCAAAACATATTGAAATTTGGAACGTAGGTTGTATAAGGACAAGTTAAGCCAACATTAAGTACACTGAAAATCAACTTTTCTGATGAAGCAACCAGCAAAAGCATTAAGTTTTCTATCATGACATGGCTTCAACAGAAATAAGCCTTTAGTTGATACGAAAAATAAAAACCTTTATTTGACAACTGGAAAAACATAATTAGAAATTAAAATACCTCATTGTAAACTTCTGCAAATTTTTTGTTTCCAACTCTAGGAGATCCGAAGTTGTACATGGTCACAGAAACCGCCCCATGCCTAACACGCACAAAGAAGTATACCAATAAGTGTATATATGAACAGCTTTTTATTCCAGTAATAAAAGAAGTGTAAAAACAGATATTCTTAGGATTACAAGTAGCACACAATAGTTCTCAAGAACATCTAAAAAATATAACTTAGAAGTATGTTTAGGTTACTCTCAGTTACGTTAACAGGTTAGTTCTCTAACACGCAGCTAAAACTAAAAAATAAAAAGTAGTTACGATAAATAACTGATTCCTAAAACATTATGCAGAAATTAATAATATCAAGGTTTTAGAAGGCAATAACCAGATCTGTTTAAACATTAAAGACAAATGTTAAACTCTTTTATACTTAGTGAACTTTTTACATGAGAAGAGGGCCAAAAAAACAAGGAGCACAGTAAACCCTTTAACGAAAAATAAAGGCAAAAACAACAGTTGGTGTAAAGTTCACAAGAATGGGCATAAAAAGGATTTCAAAAGCCTTTTGTAGGGAAGACTAGCCCAGGTGGATTCTGGAGAAGTGGCACCTCTTGTGGCTAATAAATCTGCCTCCTCATTAGCTGTCTTTAAATCAATTCAATCATCACCTGCAAATAGTGAGCAAAATCTGGGACTGCCCTAGCTCCTGATGCAGTATCTCTTGGATGACCATAACCTACATCGCTACTCACTTTCACCTGTTCCTAGATATTTCCTTAGACATGCACTAGGACAACCAGAGGGGTCTCCTGGTATTGTTTGGGTCGCACTTTGAATACAAAAGTCATTATCTAGCCTAGAAAAACAGAATATTTTTTGAATCGTGTAAAAGTAAATTATGCAACCTCAGTTAACAATAAGTGATCAGATTAAAATTGTCCTTGCTGATAAATACATAAAGAAAGGGGGGAAAGAAACCTTATAACAAAGCCTTGTCTCAACCTAATATGTACTCAATAAAGACTTTGTTTTGACTTTTTGGTGATGACTTCATTGTGATGTATGCATGTTATTACCTCCAAGTAAAATTCAAAAAATAGGGTAGTTCTTTGGTCATGCCACTGTATGCTGTTCTCTCCACTCTTTGCTTTTAGGCTTTAAGGAAGTTTTAAGAATGCAGTATGTCTTCCTTGTCAATGGAGTCCACAGCTCAAGGTTTTGAACTTCATTGTACTGCAATGGCTGTCACTATCATTTGCTATCAGCTGATCTTTAGTCTTAAAATGAGTAGAATTTGTCGAATTCTTCAGACAGAAATCATGTTAATAGAGATCAACTTGATGATCCTCATCCTAATTTTGAAACAAAGCATACTAGCAAGTAGAGACGACAACATTCACTTAATACACCTATTGAGAGAGAGACCAAACAGATAGTATACGGTAGACACTTATCAACAAAAAAGAAGCATACAGTCTGGCATCATTGTTTCATCAGAAAATGCACTGGCTATATCTGCATTATCATGGAAAGATTCAGTAAGAATATACCATGGTTCCTCCCTAAAGTTACAATATTCTGGCTATATCTGTTTCTATATTCCTTCGATTTCTGTTGTATTTTCTTCTTCTTCGGTTCTGATAAATTGTGGTCTAGTAGAACAGGAATATCGGCCAATTCTTGATGGGCAGCACAAATTTCATGATCTATTATATTACAAAACATGCGTTGTTAAGAAATGCAGGATCTACTAGATAAGATTAGAGCAACAACACCAGCCAATTATTGATGGGAAGAGCCCTTTGGTGATCTTGTTAGAACACCAATTGTCCCAAAAGCTTAAGCTGTTAGGAAAGGGGCCAAACAATGCATATCAAGCTCTCCAACACACTCCCTCACGTGCAACTCCGTCTTGCACATGGAGATGTAAACATCCCCAGAAAGAGAAACAAAAAGCAAACGGGGAACAAATACAGACGAAGAGTCTTGAAAAACAAAATGCAAAAGGGAAACCAATGTAGATGGAGAGACTTGAACCCAAGACCTCCTCTAACCTTAGCACTAATACCTGTTATAACACCACTAATCCCAAATCTATTTCCATGTTATGAAAGGGGCCAACAATGCATATTTAGCTCTCCAACAAATCTATTATATTACAAGACATGGATTGACTTGGAAATGCAGTCTGCCATGTGTGAATAAGTTGAAATTCCACAACATCACAAATCAGCAAGACACTATCATAAATCTTCCAAACAACAATTCAACTTGACATGACTCAGAATGGTAAAGGAAATAGAAAGCCATATATTGAAGATTGGAGTTGATTTTGTAGAAAATCAAAACTCTACGAGAGAAACTTGGTTGCCTGCTAGCATCAAAATGGAGTGGGAAGACAAAAACTAATGATAAGTAAACGGAGAAAAAACTCACTTGGCCAAGTGGCTTGATGAAAGTTCAAGAGCTAGGAGTGTAGCTAGCGCACCACCTAAACTATGACCAGTCACATAAACATGCCATTTGTGTAGTGGCTCAGCACCATCATCTCTGCATAAAACAGGCCAGCTTTTGCTTTGTAAAGGATATATTTCACATTTGACAGCTTGGAAAAGATATATGATGAATTCTTAGCAAGATAGATGAAATCATTGTTTCCATGCTTAAATTGCACCAGAAAAAGTGTTTAATATCAAATAATAGAACTCAGTCAAGAAATGGCTATCACATAACTTTATTTTCATTGTGGAGGGTTATCTAAAATAGAAACCACCAATGAGAGGTCAACTATTTAAGTCAAACACAAAATCAAATGTTACAATTCAACCTAAAAAGGATTAAAAGATACCTTTAGGTCTTAGCTGTACCACCAAGAAAACTCAGATAAATATAAAAACCATGGCATAAAATTACACAAGTGTAATCGTAAAACTCAGATATCCATGGCATGAAATTACAAAAGTTTATTGTATTGTCTACACCCCAAAGTCTGCACATCATCATCCTTCCATTATCAAATTGAAGACATGTTTGCATAAAAGCGCACAACTACATCCAAAATACTACTTGATGATTCACCTTGGCATAATCTCATTTTAATTACAAACAGAGCAGCAACAGCTGTGGTCCTGGCTTTTTTTTTCCTCTTTTGTTCCTCCCTTTTTCCCCCCTTTTTTTCCCCTTACAGGAAACAGCTAAATGTGTCAAGGTCAAACAAGGACATACCAAAAGATCATGTGATAGTTTGAAATCAAACTACTTAAAAAATTTTGTCAACATGGTGTCTTGGGCCTCAAAGAAGCTATACAAGATGGTGCATTAAGCATAGCATATCTAAAAATGGCCCATAGGTAAAGTTCTGTAAATTCACTTCAAGCATAGTATTAAATCATTAAGATGTAGTCACTCCCTCCCCATTTTTCCTTTATTAAACTGCAAGATCTGAAACACTAAAGAAATACATCATTGTCAAAGGTTAAGAAAGACACTACCTATTGCCTGTAAAAGATAAGTAATAGCTTTATAACACAGCCAATTGAGATAAGAGAGGGATTAGTTGGAATCTGTCTCAAATTCTATTCCTTTTGGGTTTTTCTACTTTTGGGGTCATCTTTCATAGAAAGATCTATTTTTTGGTGTTCTCTTGTGGGTAGAGGAATACTGGTGCTTCTTAGTCAATTCAGAGTTTGTTTGAGGACATTATAAATAGGAGTTAGAGTGCTAGGGATTTTCCCTCAGAGAGAGAGAGAGAGAGGGTTCCAGTCTATGAACATAATCCTATTGGGGATGAACCTTATATATCCTGTGTCTATTTTTTTTGTGTCTATTTTGACACTTTCCAAATCAAACTCGCATTCTTTGTTCATAAATCCATGACAATGAAAATAAACCCACAGGCCCTAACCACCCCTACCCCACCCCAAAAAAAATAAAAAAATAAATGTTGATCACGTTACACAAGCTCAAAAATCTTGGCTAATGAAGTTGAACATGACCACAGGTAATTATTCAATGGCAGGAGAATAGTCTGCAATATGACAAGCTACATACTTAGCAATTTCGACTAAAGACAAAACGGTGACCGAATGTCACGTGAAGTTTCACACTGGATAACAAACCCATAAAATCTCACATACAGACCAATTAACAAAAAGGGTGAATAAGGAAAAACCAGAAACTAAAAGTTAATCAAGAAAAAACAGTTAGTTGAAATCTATCGCATCCAAGACAGCTCAAGGATCCAGGCCTTGCACACTAATATGCAATTAAATGATTTCAAAGAAAACAAACATACATAAGCTACATTATAAAAGATAAAGCTTACTGTAGCAAAGGTAAATTACTTAGCTTTAAGTACAGGAGACGGATTATTCCAATATTTAACATCAATTCATTGGCATTAGTGTTAGTCAAAGTTAAATGGCTTCTCACAGTAGCACAACTTACATGAAGCCCACTGACAGTTTAATGAGAGAGAGGATCCTTGTCTTGACTGAATCATATGCACTTAAAAAACCACTATGAACCTGAAGAATTATACTTCCAGTCAATAAATCACAAAATGAATCCATGGATCCCATTAAAATTATCAAAACTTAAAATTTAGATCTACAAGATGTGGTCCTACCTGAACTTCTTGCTTGAAATCACCACCTATCCTCTCAGGATTCAAGCTATAGATGTAGAAGAGAAATCAATAATAACAGGAAAAGCAGTATGTAACTCATAAAATCCTATCTCAAAATTATGACATTACACGAAAAGGAATTTGACTATTGATGAAAATGGGCAAACATTTTTTTTTAATATGTAAAGAGCAAGTACAATAATAAAGGCACTAAAAGGGTCCCTTTGTATAAAAAGCTATACATCATCAAAATTAAAAGAGCCACGGAGGTTGAGCTCATCTAGATCAAAAAGCCCGCATGGAAATTCATATGTGTCATATGTTTGGGCAAGGAAGGCACAAGTCTCTTGTGTGCATGAGTTGAGGAGGACAAGTGTCTTGGGTTAAGAAGAACATGCCAAGTGCCTATGAGGTGTCAAAGAAACAAAACAAAACAAACCAAGACAAAACAAAAAATACCAAAAGAAAGAGGAGTCTTAATTCTAACTCAGGAAGAGAAGAGGAGAAGTAGGAGGAAGCAGAGCTTCTACAACCGGAGCAACAAACTGTTAGAAAACAAAAAAATCCAGAAGTTAAGGCCTTCCAATCCGAGGTAGGATAATGTAATTACCTTTTTATCCAATAAAATTATTCGTCTATTACATGTTTTGTAGCATAAAAATGAATATTATGATCATTGAGTTGAATTGCAACAAGAATAGAAAATGTTCTATGATAAGCATTCTGAACCAGCCTGCAGTTTTTTTTATCATGACTGTCCAAATACTTTGAATCTATAGGTGAAACTGAACTCTTAGAAACCAGACTTACGAACCTCTCCAACCATAGGTCATGGATCAAATTTCGAGTTCATATGAGAAAGATGTGCTTATTTAAGTTAACCCATAAAATCTGCAGGACCATGGTTTTGTGTAAAATTGTTATATCTAGAATACTTAACTGCATGTGAGTTTTTGAATACCTGATATTGAAATTCTAATGGTCCTCTGTAATTGGCCTCACAAAAAAATATTGAGTATATGAATTTTTTCGAATTTTTAAAATTGGACTAGTGCTGTTGAAATCTGATTTCCTGTACAGTCACCTTTATTTTGAAAATGCAATTCACCAAGTTGTGGTGCTGAAAACTTTACGAAATTATAAGGAGACATAAATAAATGTGTCTACTTTATAATGGAACTGATTTCATACAATTTGAACCCATTTTCTATGTTTGATTAATTCTATAAGTTTATTTTACGTTGCTAGAAATTACCTGTTACAGCAGGTTCTAGTTCACGTGGGATGAAATTAAGGAACAGATTTCTTATCATTGCGATGTCTAACTTCAAAAATATTGTCATGGTAAGAATAATATCCCTTAATTTGATGGAAATCACTTAAGCTACTGTTCTATTTTTAAGCAATAATATTAAAGCATTCAACAAAGAATAGTCACAATATATGAAGCATTGGCTACATGTAACAAACTATTAGGTTACAGAAGAGCTAATATATATTTTCTTCCCATAAAGAAGGCCCTACAGAATCCCAATTCTAAAACCGCAAAAAATTATATAATTTCCTGTTGCAATCCATAATGTAATAAAGTATCATAACGTCAGCATGTTGCTGTAAGAGATAAGTAACCCAAACTATATAATCTTCCTATTGTAATCCATATATCCTAAATTAATAAGAGAGTCGTTAAAAGAAGTGGAGTTAGTGAGGAACAAATAAACAGAAAAAGAAGCTAAAAAACCAAGCCAACAATATCTCAAGAGAGAACTTAGATATTACCCTGCAGGAACTAGCATTAAATCAGTTCGCAAATCCTTCCATCTAGTCTGAGAAAAGCAATAAATCAGTTATCCAACGAATTTATTCTACTCACTGCGTTAATGAGGAATATAAAGTAACCTACTTGTTCTGTTCCCCTGAAAGCAACAACTAGTCTTTTCCCCGTTAAATCACGCCAAATTGCCACCTGCAGCTTTCTATATGTCAGTGATCCATAAAACACGATTTTTTCTAATAGGTAAAAGATTTATATATAGGTCTTCTTTTGGTTCCATAAAACAAGATTCTCTTCACCAAATAATGATGTTTGATTAAATTAAGATTTCAAGTTCAAGATATGACTTGTACAGTCATTTCAAAGGATAGAAAAATGTGGGCTCCTAGCTCCTGAGATGTAACCTTACCTGCGTATCAGTGGATGGATTGTCTAAGAAACATATCTTCTCAAATGCAGACTTAATAAAACTTGGATGCCCCAAAGAAGTAGCAAGCATTGCCCAAGCCTCCATGGCACTCTCTGCAGTTGAAAAGAGTGCCCTCATCTCCTCAGCTTTCCTTTCATCCAATTCTGATCCATCCAGAGGGCTCGCAAACTTTGTATTCTTAGAATATTGAGATATATCATCTTCCATTTCAGAAGAAGCATCTTCTTTTCTTTCATTCTTTCCAAAGAGACGTGCTTCTTTGTTTAATTGTGTAACTGTGGCATTTAGAACCATTAGTGCTCCCAGAATGGAATCTGTTTGTCGTAATAAATCTTGGGTAGCCTTCTTAATATCTGTTTGTCGTAATAAATCTTGGGTAGCCTTCTTAATATCTGGCAGTGAAGACTGTATATTGCTAACAGTCAATGGTCCAGTTGTTTCATCACTATTGACAGCTTCCTGACTTTCAGGAGTTGCAAGCCCAGATTCAATATAACCTGCTTCCGCAATCCTTCGTGACTGTAAGCCAATTCTATTTAACAAGTCAAATCCATCCCACTTTATTTTATCAGGAGGAGGGAGACCAAGTTTCTGAACAACATTTTGATTGATAAGATCGGAAAAATTCTTCCAAAAATATTTATCTGATTGTGAGGCATCACCAACTTGTGTCACTGATGAAGTGGTTTGTCCGTTACCCGTACTACCATTACCCGTACTACCATTATTTGTGTTATACTCTAGAACATTTCTGTCTTCTTCGCAGCTTGTTTCATTTATAGAGCCCTCTGGACTATCCTCCTCCTGTGGTGGCAAATCGGACTCAACAACGAGATTGCTAGATTTCTCAACAAGAGTGTCTGACCTACTGAGTTTCGATAACCACTCCTGCTGGAGGTAAGCATCATTTAGTGACTTTATCTGCCCAAAGGCATACTGCACAAACTGGCGTGCTTGCACAGTCTCTGAGCCAAAAACCATTTTCAAAGCAGACTCAAAACCATTTCTCCGAAGAAATTCTGTAAGAATGGGAATCCTCCACCACTTACTTTCTTCATCCATTTCATCGAAACTCTCATACCTAACCTGACATCATGTCGTTAGGAAGAATATCTTATATTATGTTACTATGTCATGAAGAATTGTCCATTTCAGGAATTTTAATCTTCCAATACTAGAAGCAATGCCGTGAATCAGCCAAAGTAAGAAATAAAAAAAATTCATCAGCACCACAAAAATTGTTGCAGTTGCAGTTAACATAACAAGAATTTATAGGTCACAAAGAAGACATTGACAAATATATAAAATAAAAAAAACCTATTTTCCTCACCCTTGAAAAGATATCACCAATACTAGAAATACCTCTGCAAATACCGACCTATGGCAATTTCTCCTTTTCCCCTTTTACCCCCTTCTCATCCAACAATATACAAATGTTCATGTAATTTGTAAAATCATAGTGAATAGTGAGTTATTCTTTATTGATGACTTCTACAATATTATACAAGCTCATTTCTCTATTGAAAAAAATCAGCTCATCAAGAAAACACTTTAAATAAAAAAAAGGTTCAAGAAAATACCGTGAATCAGCCAAAGCAAGAAATAAAAAAAATTCATCAACAACACAAAAATTGTTGCAGTTGCAGTTAACATAACAAGAATTTATAGGTCACAAAGAAGACATTGACAAATATATAAAATAAAAAAAACAAAAAACTATTTTCCTCACCCTTGAAAAGATATCACCAATACTAGAAATACCTCTGCAAATGACTTCTACGATATTATACAAGCTCATTTCTCTTTTGAAAAAAGTCAGCTCGTCAAGAAAACTCCTTAGACGAAAAAAGTTCAAGAAAATACCATGAACCATAATCTGAAATCAACTTCTACAGTAATCCTTACAATTGGTTATTGGTTATATATGCATGTTAGAAGGTGCTCACTACCAAGAGTACAAAACCTTCAATGGAACTGCAATCAATCATGGGACCAGCATGGTTTGCATCAGTGATAGCGCATCATCTCATATGACCAGTCAAGTAGACAATAATTGTCTTTCAACATATTTCCAATATGTTTCCAGGGGAGGAAGCTCCGGAGAATATAAAGATGTGAGCTTTAGGTGATCAAGAGATGCATATATAATGCATTAAGAAGTATGTACAATCTCCAGGAATCTATCATTAAGGTTAAACAATAGAAAAGGAACCAGAAGCACAATTTTTGCCCCTGGAATTTATAGCTCATCATAAAATTTTCTTATTTCTAGTGCTTTATCAGGAAAACATACCTCTAGCTGTAGCTTTCCCCCACCTCCCATTCCTTCCAATTCAACCAGCACCTCATTCAAATTTCCTAGCAAAACAGATGTTTGATATTTGATCATTCTAAGACGAAGTTTTACAGCCATTGCATCCAAAATCTTTGCCACCTTAGCAGGCATATCAGTTATTACTATGTCTGGAATAATGTAGCTTTGCAAACATTACTACATCCAAGGAAAAAAAAAAAGAAAAAAAATAACTCTCCCAGACATGCTGTAAGCAAAAGCTTGTGCATTGGGTACCACCTTTTTTTTAGTCAAAACAATTTCCTCTGGTGTGATAACGAACAAAACTATTGTAATAGATTGGGATAACATGAACCCAACCCACTTAATTACTAATAAGGATGACATATAATTCAATGATTTATTAACATCTATATCATGCATATGATTCACTGGAAGCTCACCATCACACAGGCATTCCAAATTAATGCTACCATTCCCCATGCGCTTATGTGGAGTAACAAGATTTGCATCCCAAGCTGCAACCTGAAGTTTAATAGATAATATGAAGGATTAAGTGCAAAGTTGAGTAGCAACTACAAAAGTAGCATTACGACAACAATATGATTGTCTTATATATATCCACTACAAAAAATAATTTGCTTGAAATTATCCAAATATAAAGCATTCCCTGTAGAAGTAATCAACAGCTAGAACAATGAACTCTACATAAACATGTTGTCACATTAAAAGGTTCTTAATAGGCCAAAAGGAAAAAAGAGCGAGCATGCGCCTTCTTGTTGTGGATCATGAAAACAACTTCCAATGCCACAAAAACTGAGGTTCCCCATACAGTTCAACTCCTTTAATAACGTATGATGGAGAAGTTCTATACTTCTTCAATCTCATTCATTTCCTATATTCATTCCACTAATGCACTTTAACAATTACTTATTGCAATTGCAGATGCACTGTTTGACCAGTCTGCAAATGGCTTGAGCGATGAAAACTGTACTACACTACATTATGAACTTAGCCAACTCTTGGAGACATCAACCAATTATTATCAGAATGGTTTGCACAGACATTTTAGAGAGACACGAGATATGTTCATACTAAGGTGGAAGTTCCCATGATTAATCTTCATAGGGCATCATATGTACAGATAACGATCTTGGTATTGTCCTCACTAGATGCAAATGAGCAAAGATCCATTTTACAAAGATAGGGGAGCCTGTTTAACCTTGAAAACTTTGCATTTTGTGAATGAAAATTGACATAAAACAAGATATAAATCTACAAAATACAAGGCTGGATACAAAACTTCAGGGTTACTCGCAAAAATCTATTTCTTCAAACCATGTGCAAAGTGATTTGATATGACTAATACAGATCAGTTCCAGAAAAAGATGCATGTGCTCACGATTAGAATTCGTGGATGTCCATTTTCAAGAAGAGAACTGTATTGTCCTAAAAGTTGGGCAACAATGATTCAAAGAAATCTCTATGGTCCATTAAATGTCAAAAAGAATTTCACAATAATAACTGAATTGTCTCTTCTCCTATGACTGCTACATAGAGACACTTTCTCTTAGGAGAATTTACTTTACAGATTCAATAATAACCCACTATTGGTCAAAAGTCAAATCAACTTGAAAAAGAAAAGATATAGTGGAACCTGGATTATGGTGGGAGCTTCTGGCACAAGAAAGAAAAAAGAAGAAAGAAAAAAGAAGACATAAGAATGGGGAAAAAAAGAAAAAGAAAATCAGAGATTAACAATGCATTATGACCTGAAGATTCTTTGTTGGGGGCTGCTTGATATTTAAAGTGAACTCCTCATTCCATGTTGGTTCCTTTGTCCTGCCATCATTTAATTTTCCATAATTACTATCGAACTTTTAATTTTCTAAAATTGGTGAGATGATCACTCCAGATAGGAAAAAACTACATCAACAGTTAGATACATGAATTGAAGCTATGCACAGCTACCCATGAATTTTTTGCATTCACTAATTGTAATATTCTCATGTGTATGTCACATCCCAAGACAACTACATGTGAAGGTTCAAGGTTGGCAACATTATTTTTACTTGCCAAATTTTCTGGTCTTCCTTCAATATCACTAAAATGCAAGGTTGCAACAGCGTTAATATTGATCGAACCTCTTTCATGAAACATTAGGTAAGATTTATATTGATCGGATCAGAAAAGTAAAGAGAAAAAGGAAAGGCCAAACCACTGCCGTCCCACTTAGTTGATGAAAATGTACCATTGGAATAAGCCCAATAAAAAGAAACAGGGGAAACCTGTCTTTAACACGCCAATTGAGCTAATGCATAAATGCCAACCTTAATAGTCTTCTTTAGATTCGCACATTTATCAGCTTTGCTATCTTATTGACTTCAGCCAACTAGCACTTTATAATATGTTAACCCCACTCCAGATATCTAATTCAAACAGTACCAAGCTCATACCACTGAGAAAGTGATCAACAAAATATGTGGTTGACCAAAAGAAATTTTCATTCAAAGTACTTGAACCACATCAATGAAAATAGCAGCAACTTACCCCCATTTAACCTTGCTTTTTACGACTTGACTATCCAGTTGCAAGACCACATATGGATCACTTGTTCCCTGAAAGCACACAAAAGGTTAAAATAGCAAGCAGATAACTAAAATTAAACTAATAGGTTTTGAGCCTTGATAAATGAAATATAAAAATCTAAAAAAACTGTATGAGTTAACCTAGGCAATGAGAACCCTAGAAATACTAGTGGAACTAAAATATAGGAAAGATAACCTACCCATGGATCCATGGCAGGTAAATTAAGACCTTTTTTTAGCTTTATAAACAACTGGCCATCATAGATCTCACGCAGAAATGACCTGCAGATGTGAAACTAGAAATGAAAACTGAAGTTTAAACGAAGATATATCCCAATCACCTGGACAATTTCTCTTTGAGGACAACTAGATAATATATTTCTATACACAAAGTCGCAAGTGCACATTTATAAACTCCTTGAGCTTTAAGAGTGCTCCAGGAAGATCCTTACACAACACGTAATGTCAGGGGTGACTGGGGTATCCTATTTCTAGAGGACCAGAAAAATTTTAATTTATGACTAAGGTAATGAGTACAACTAGATAATATATTTCTATACACAAAGTCGCAAGCGCACATTTATAAACTCCTTGAGCTTTAAGAGTGCTCTAGGAAGATCCTTACACAACACATAATGTCAGGGGTTATTGGGGTATCCTATTTCTAGAGAACCAGAAAAATATTAATTTATAACTAAGGTAATGAGTACATCAGCCAGTCTACCAATCAATTGTTCATCAATCTCTTCTTTAGATTTGGGAGTAATTGAAGCTTGCAATGGCATCAGTGGAGAAAACATGAGGCAAGGCCATCAAAGATGGTTTATTCGTATGTACTTACCAGAAACAGAAAGTTATTTTGTTAATATTCCGCAAAGATCAATCCAATTTTGTCATTTATCCAGGCAAATGCCCATGATTTGACAGGAGACCTTGGCTATAAGAACCAGAGATGTGGCCATATAACATAGCAGTTGGATCAAATAGAAGTAGATCAGAATTGAAGTATATCTAATGAAAAACTATATAAGAATCCTAGGGAGTTATTGGCCTCCTACATATGTTTGAGACCGAAATGGTGTTACCTATATTGCACATACTTGACTCCCCCTTCTCTTGTTCGATCCTATTTCTTTCATTTATTCCATTTAAGAAAGAATAGAATATCAATGAAGTAGATAAACTACTTTTGAGAAACTGAACTAGTTCAAGAACAAAGCATTATATCAAGACTCTGGGTTTGGAATTTTCAGGCACATTACAATTTATAAACCAAGTACTCCATGTGTTCAAATAATTCATTTCTTGGAATTTAAACTTATAGCAGCAATTCCACAATTTTATTATACTGTTAAAGTGGGTGTTAATTGCCAAACTATAACCCAAAACTAGATGTACTAATTTCCAGTAAAACTATGGCATCGTACATGCATTTCATTTTCAAACAGCTTCTAAATTAAGTTGCCTTTCACTCTCTCTCTGACTATTATAGATGACAACTCAGAATTTGTTTTGGTGCTATTACCAACACATGATGCAATCTACCCTCTGGAAGATTTGGGGTGCAACTGAATCTTAGGACAAAATGAGAAATATATCATGACTGCCTTCACTTAATTGCAACTACACCAGGTGAATTAATTTGTTACATTCACTGGAAACATTGACAGCTGCCATTTAAAAACAAAGGAGTGCTGACATGTAAGAAAAATAAATAAATTTTTGGCAAAAATTTGTTCTTTGTTGAATTTGTTATGCTATAGATGCATTACCAATTTGTTTCGGGCTTCCTATGTCTAATTGTAAATTTTTAACTCATGAGAAATGACAACATACTCTGAAAGAAACACTGTCTTGCAATTCGCTGCATCCACCTCACGCTTTCCTATGTTTTCCTGATCAGAAAGAAACCAAATAAAAGTCAAAATAAATCCAGTTGGAATAGAATACTCGAATTTATTCTCCTCTTGGTTGCCAAGAAAATGCAAGAAAGACGGAAAATAAAAGTTGCAAAGTAAATAATCTTTTACATTATTCTGGTTCCAATAACAGAAACAATCAGCCAATGTAGCTTCATAAAAACTCTCTCTTAGTTGAGCAGAAATTTTAATTTTGGCAATCATAGAGCATAAAGAGTTATACCTTCATTCTTCTTTTCTTTTCTTTTCTTTTTTCCGTTTGCTCTGAACCAAAACAAAATAGAAGATTGATTTCTGAGCCTAAAACATGGGTATCTCTTACTTTTACAAAGCTCTTCACTTTTCTGTTACCCAAAACAAAAAGATGAATCAAACTCCGGATTAATATTTTCCCCCCCTACTCCTCCATCTTCTTGACAGCCAAACAAAGAGTCACGACAAAATGCTGAAAAGTAAAGAAGTTTTGCATTCGGGTTTAAGAATTTTCAGGGTAACACAAAACAAAGACAGTCACAAAATTTTCAGCCCATTTGAGTTCAGAAACAAAAACAACAGAGAATTTTCAACTAGAAATCCACAAAAGTATGATACTACGCATTAATGTTTCTAGAAATTTCAGGCAAACAACCATTCATGTCCATCACATTTAAAAAAAGGCCATTGCCACACCATGATGGACCAAAATTCTAGTTAAAAAATAAAAGAAATGATCATGTTTGTAATGTATTCTCCAAAATATATTCTCTTTCCTTTTCTATCCCTCCATTTTCTAGGCAACCAAACGAACAGCTAAATCTGGGGAAGAGGGAAAATACAAAATAAAAAGAAATGAAAATATTAATTTAATCCCAAGAACTGATTTACTGGAGGGGTTGTATAGGCTTCAAAAGCGAAACCCGCTAGAATGACGGCGAGATTGATGTCAAACGGAGGCCGCTCGGTCTCGTTCTCCTCCTGAACCTGAACCGAAACCTTCTCAATCTCGGAGTTCGTCTTGCAGAGGCAGCAGATAGAGCACACTCCATCTCTGCCTCGAATACTAGAACTCGAGACCCTAATTTTCCCGGAAAATAACAAATTCCTGGAAAGTGGAATCAAATTGGGGTTCTGAAGATAGGGAAGTTTTGGGGCAGAGCTAAAACAGTGACAGAGTCGAAGATAATTTTGGTGAGGTTGCAGAGAGGCCATCGATGAGAGAGAGGAGAGAGTAAAGAAGAGAGTGGCAGTTTGTGTAATTTATTGGGAAGATGATGGAGATTTTGGTGGGATATGCAATAGATTTTGGTGGTTAAGTACGGTCCACCCTTCGGGCCCTATCGCGTGCGTACACGTAACTGCGTAAGACGAAGCTCCCAGAAAGCCGTTGAACCAAGTGGTTAACTGTCGATCTACAATGAACTATAATAATTTTATTTAAATTTTTGAATTCTTTCACACAGTTTCTTTATTTATCAAAATTTAAAATTTTTTTCTTTTTGCTTCTAAAAGTTCAAATAAAAAACTATTCCAAGTCCCAACTATGTCAAGTATAAGGAATTTAGGAGTTATTAGGATTCGTGATTCTAAGTATCTATATTTATATATAAAAGAATGTAGTGAAGCTTGTGGAGGCTCCAAAACTTAAACACTATTTTTCTAAAAAACCTAATTAATCATGATGTCACGTGGCAAAAACTCTCTCCCTCCCTCCCACACACTCCAAAGCACAAATGTCAACACAATTAATTCAAAAAAAAATTAATAAACAGCAAATTATGAAAACAAATAACTAAAAGAAATATATTTGCACATTATGAAAACAAAGAACTAAAGGAAGCAAATCTGTACGTTAATGTCAACACAATTAATTCAAAAAAAAAAAATCAATAAACAGGAAATTACGGAAACAAATAACTAAAGGAAATATATTTGCACATTATGGAAACAAAGAACTAAAGGAAGCAAATATGTACGTTACCAAAAAAAAATAACTAAACGAAACAAAGCCTTCAAATTTCATTGTTGGACAAATCTTAACAAATGTAATTTTCGCCCCCCCTCCCTCCCTCTCCTAAATAGAGAAGAAAAAAATAGAACCCTAAAAGCAGCTAAGAGATTAACAGCCCTACACACGCCAGCCACCATAGCGGAGCAATATCTTACAAGGTTGGTCATTCAACCACCATAGAAGTACAACACTCCGTAGCAAGAGTCCGGTGAAGCTGCCCTCACACGACATCCATAGGTTCGGACTCTAATTCTCTTCCTGTTTTGTTTAATTTATTACGACCACAATTTTTGCATTGAATACATATGCAATGAATGACATAAAAAAAACAAAAACAAAAAAGAGGGTGAGGGGTCATCGGCTGAAAATAAAGAGTGAGTGAGTGATGGGTTTATTGCAATGTGATGGTGTTTGGGTCGGCTGAAAATAAAAACTGATGGCGAGAATGATGGTGTTTGGAATCTTCAAACCCACCATGAGTGACTGACCATTTTATCACTCTATTTTGCCCTCACTGCTTGTTTTGAATTATTATTAATTTTCAATGATTCAGTGAGTTAACAGATTGTTTTGCTTCTTTTATATGAATGATGATGTTTAATGCAGAGAGAGAGAGAGAGAGATGGTGTTCAATATAATGAATGACATGATAAAATCTCCCTAAATAGCAATGAGTGACACAAACTAAAAAAAATTAAAAATAAAATGGAGGGTGAGGGGTCGGCTGAAAATAGAGAATGAGTGTTGGTGTTTATTGCAATGAGTGACATGCAAAGAAGAGAAGGTGATCGGCTTAAGAGTGTGTGGGAGTGAGTGATAGTGTTTAATGCACACAGAGAGAGAGAGAGAGAGAGAGAGAGAGAGAGAGAGAGAGAGAGAGAGAGAGAGAGAGAGAGAAAATATGGTGTTTAATACAATAAATGACATCATAAAATCTCCCTGAATATTTTGTTGGGTTTGTATATTTTTTTCAAAACCTTTATAGGGTCATGTTTGGACAAACCCTTGATATTCGTTTCTGAACCGCAACCAAAAAATTTTTCATCGTCATTGCAACTCAGTAATGGAATACTTCAGTTTCGTGGTTTGTACAATCCCTCCAAACCTCTTCATAAATTAAGTTATGTTAAATCTTGCTACTTCTCATTGTCATTGGTTTTACTTTTAATATCAATTTTTCTTTCTTTTGTTCAATTTCATATCATGGCAATAAAGAATTTAATATACATTAAACTTGGTGCTACCTAATGTATTGTTTTAATGTGTGTGCAGTGATTTTAATTTTAAATTTTCAATGGTTTCTCCCTCTAAAGCAAGTAAAGGGTTTTTATAAGGTTAGTTAACATATCTCAATCTCTTCATATATGAATTCAACCATGCCAATTGTTAGGTTAGTCTTTTTAGTATTAGTTTTGTTATTATGAGTCTTGAAAATTTATATTTAATGGAATTGCTTCTTTTATAATGCTATTAGGCTTTTTCTACAAAATTGTCAAGACTATGTTTGTGTTGTTTTCAAATTACGTGACAATTAACAAGTAGTATGATTGATGTGTTTAAATTAGATTTGTTTAGTTATTGCACCTTATTCGGTTTTTAAAATTTTATGGTTGGTAGTAGCATTATTGTGTTATCATTATATGAAATTATAAAAGCAACTATTATGGTTGTAATTTAGTATTTATGATCCACAAAATGACTTTTTAAAAATGAACTGTGGTATTTTTTAATTTAAAAAGTATTTAATGAATACATGTAGAACCAAATAAATAAGATTAATAAATATATAAATCATTTTAATTAAAATTGGTAGGAGTTATATGATTAAACTCAATACTATGTTCAGGATGGACGTGGTTTTGAATAAAGAAATAATTTTACAACGGATTAAGTCGAAGATGGCTCGACTTTTGAGATTGTCAATCTTGCGTTGTAAGCGATTACGACATGGGAGTAATTGGCATGCCGAAGTTCCCAATACAATGTTCAGGATGGATGTGGTTTTAAATAGAGAAATAATTCAATAATGATGTTGATGAAATCAATTCAATCATGCTCTCAATGCTTCCAGGAGACATGGAGACTTTTAATAGTGCTGATAAATTATGTCCAACAGAGAGCGGAAGTAATGAACATGATATGTATCCTCTTGAATTTTTGCACTCTTTGAATTTGCCTGGGCTACCATATCATTGTCTACAGTTGAAAGATGGAGCACCAATCATGCTTTTGAGAAACACTAACTAGTCATTAGGGTTGTGTAATGGCACTCGATTAATAGTTCATAAAATGGGAAATCGAGTCATTGAGACAAAGGCGGTTACGGGGTCCAGAATTGGTACAATGGTATTAATTACGCGAGCCACTTTATCCCCTTCTAAAAATTAGTCACCATTTGCAATGAAGAGAAGGCAGTTCCCGATAAAGTTGGCTTTTGCTATGACTATAAATAAGAGTCAAGGGCAAACTTTGAAGAATGTGGGTCTTTATCTTCCGAATCCTGTCTTTACTCACGGCCAGTTATATGTAGCTCTGTCACGTGTTACCTCTCCATCAGGCTTAAAGATACTCATTATTAACAAACAAGGCATACTAGAGGATTTCACAAAAAATGTTGTCTACAGAGAAGTTTTTAATGGTATTTCTCAATAAATTTATGACAATTTATATTTTCATTGTAGTGAACCAAGAATTATTTTTGTGTCTCTTCATTCATTGATTTATTGATTTGGATAACATATGTTCACTATTTTTATTGTGATTGCTTATAATAAAGTTTCTTATTTTATTAACAATTTTGCAGTACCCATTTTTTTTCTAAATATTTTGATATGTTAATTGTTGAATTTTTCAATGCAGACAAATATGTGACCTCCTCTAAATTTGCGTTGTAGTGACCGTCTGGCTATTGAGAATGCCTTATATGATTTTGATAATGAACCACATAAAGAGGGTTTTTCGATTGAAAATTTTATCACTTCGAAAATTCATTTATGTCATTTGCTTCAAAAAAGTGAAAAAAGAATAAGTGACCGATATTTGATGGACAAACTTATTGAGCTATTGGCCTCGAGTTGGGATCCTGTCAAGGAGACAATATTTCAAAAGTACGAGATAAAAGATTCTGTAGACTTATGGGATGCTTTGATGGAAGAAGAACGTGATATTCACCCTTCGTGGATAGAATTTGAACAAGGGCGAATGAGGGAAAATACAACAGTACGAGAACACATGCTAAAAAAATGAACAATTGTTCTACAGTCTTAGAAAAAAAAGGCTTTAAACCTCATATTGCTATCTTTATTTATAACATAGTTAATACACTCCCACCCACATGGCCTATATCAAGTATTCACAAAATGTTAAAAAAAGAATTTTTAGACATGAGAGCATTGTCTATTTTGTTGGAGGAGATTGAAAATGATTTGTTGGGCCTACAAGTATTGGAAGAAGTGGAGCAAAGTCTGAAGAACAATGACAATGAAGATCATTGAATCATAAAATTCTTTGAAGGTATGTACGTATTTTCTTACTTTAATTCCAATGAAGCTAAATAATGTATTATGTCCAGACAATTCACAAAAATATTTTGTACTTTTCCTTTTGCAGGTGAGGTTTGGTAGCTTAAAACTTGATGGACTAGAAGGCTTATAGTTATGATTATGAACCAATGTTTATGCTTTGGATCTTAGTATAAAAGATTTTGAATTGTGTTTAATTTTGGATAGTGATTGAGTTTAGATTATTTTAATTGCAAAAACGTGGGATATATTTTGCATCAATAAAAACATTGTTATATAGATTTTTTTTTATTAGTAGTTGGTTTATGTAAAAAATTTAAATTATAAGTTCTTTATATTTGACAAGCATATGATTTAAACAGTGTACATGTTTTTAAGATTTATAATATGGATTGTATTGTCTAAAACTACTCTTTTATGCATTTAAGCCCCGTGCATAACATAAACGAAACTTCATAGAATGCAATCTTTAGCTTCAACTACTGTGCTGCTTCCAAATTTGTGAGTAATGAAGTTATGAATTGATCACATCTCCCTTTGTGTTCTTTGTATTCTTCGAAGTGCACAATGTAACTCAAGTTACCAATATATCATATTTTATTTGTTACAGGGTGCTTTTGCACAAAAATTAGCCATTCGTGCTTTTAATTACTTCCACATCATTCTGCAAATTTGTTTTTTGAGTCATTTGTGTTGACCTTATGATTTTTTAGATTTTTCATTTAGCAAAATAACATTCATGCACTAATTTTAAATATTGTATTTAACATCCTAATTTAGGGACTCCCATGTATATTTGACCTCACGAGTGTCACTGCAAGTTTCTGACACTGTAAGTTTTCTTTGCATGTTCAGTGTTTTTTGTTGTTAAAAGAATTAATGGCTGATTTGAATGGACAACTTTTTCTTTCATAAAATTTTGAATTATTATTAACTTTCAATGATTCCGTGCATAGCACGGGTTAACGCTAGTCATATATATATATAAAAGTTGTGTTTGCCCTTATATTTTGTCTTTTTCCTATGTGGCGCTCTAAATGTTCAGATACTTTTAAAATGTTATGTCACAGGGGCAATTTATTATATAACTATTAAATTTATTATTTTATTAAATTTATTGTATTAGTTTTGTAAGATATATATATATATATATATATAAAAGATAAGATAAGATTAGTTTTGTAATATAAATAAGATACATATATATCATATCAGATTGTTAGGACTCTTTCTGAACTAAATATCTATATAAAAAAAAGTGATTATAATTAAATAAAATATTATATATATATATATATATATATCAATATTTTATTTATATTTTTTAGAGATACGATACGATGTATTGATTTTGTAAAATATATATATATATATATATAAAAGATAAAATTAGTTTTGTAAGATAGGTAAAATATATATATATATAATATCAGATCGTCATGACTTTTTTTGAACTTAATATCTAAAAATGTGATTATAACTAAATAAAATACCATATATGTCAATATCTATTTATATTTTAAAGATACGATACGATTGTATAATTAATTATTGTGAATTGTAAATTAATTATTTATGATCTGAACAACTCTTACTCCCGTGCATTGCACGGGTTAACACCTAGTTATTTATATTTATGTGTTTTCTGTATCAAAAATCTTTTCAACTATTAACAGTCTTCTATGTAAGATGGAGTCACCCAACATTACTAATTGCTACTTGTTAATGTGTCAAAACTTATTAGATGACAAACTATAAACTATAAAAGTAGTCTTTCTTATTCTAATTTGAGTCTTGCATTATCAGGGTGTACAAAGTTTGGGGCCTAATTTTTTATTTATTTATAATTTTTAATATTATACAGCACTGCTCATGTGTATTTAACATTTGTCTTAAAGGTACATGTTAATATTTATCTTTTAATTTTGCTAGAGTTGGAAACACACATGAAAGCCTAATTAATTGAAAATTGATTGTATATATATATATATATTTTTTGTATATTCCCATGAAGTGGTTGATGACGAGGTGACGGAGGTAGAGTGCAACATTGACAGTTACTTGAAAAGGCCGATGAAGGGTAAATTACTTTCGATCAGTGTTCAAAGCTGTGGAAGTTTAAAACCTGAAGTAGTTGTGCGCGACCTGAAATTATTAAAATTGGGAGTTTAAACATTTGACCTGAGACAAAAATTATTTAAATGATGCCCAACTGCAGTGGTTTTGGATAATTGTGGAATGGAAAAACATTGACAGAAATTCAATTTCAAAAAATGCTAAATTGGTGTTCTCCCTTAATTATATATGAATATGGATATCTCATCTAGTATTGCATTATTAAGGTGATCCAAGATTTATAAGACATTAGAAGGGTAAGTCTATAAAATGGTTTTAGGATACATCTATAGAATCCATGGATCATGAGTCTTGAGACTTGAGTATTACTAGTTGTGAATTCCATAATTTTGAAAATGGTTCAGGAACTCTCTTCTATCAAATTCACCCCCTCTTGTTTGATTAATTGGAAAATCTTTCTCTTTCTTTCTTACTATCATAATTTCCTCTCCGTACTTTTTTTTTTTTTTTCAAAACCAAGATGAAATGAGATTCTTATTCATGTTGGTGGCAAAAGGATAAATGTTTTAAATCAATTGAATTATCCCACAGCTCTTATGTTTGCAAGGCACAATGTGGGGGATCAATGAAATTATTAGATCAAGAAAGAACATCATTCTTCTAACTCACGAGAATAACGAACCCACAACTTTTGAATTGAGTTATCTGAACAAACAATTAGGTACCATTGAACTAAGTGTTCGTTAATAATCAAGTGTCACTGGTATTTGTTATTGAATCTTTCCTAATAGAAAAAATGTTATTCTTTCAAAAAATCTGTATAAAAAATTTTACAAGAATTATGGGTGTTTTATTATAAAATGAATGACTCTTATCCAACCATATTATTCTGGTAATAAATTATATATAATTTTTTTTGTTCATATAACATTACCTTTCTTAGCAACAAAGTGCACGGTGGCCTTTCTTATTTCATATTCGACAAATTGGTGATTGATTGTTATTCCCTCCCCACTGCAAATTAAGTTTAATTTCTAGTAGCATTGGAAGTGGTCTACACGTTGTTGCAGTTTGGCTGAGTTCTAAGTAGGATCCAACTCCTCCAATACTATTATTTCTCTCCCCTTGAGTTTATTGAGGCTGTGTTAATTTGATGGCTGCAAAAATTTCTCCCTTTTTTTCCTTTAGCATTTAAATGGCTCCATTGGCATTTACACCCCATTTTAAAGGAAAGAAGGACTCTGATTCTGAATGAGGCCATAAGCAGAATAAAAGCTCTTAAGACTAACACATGCAATATCAATTTCAGGTCATCTTAAAATGGTATTGCCTCATATTTTCCTCACTTAGCTGTAACTGGTGCCCATTTTTTTTTTTTTTTTTGTATCTAACTTCTTGGTTAATTGATCCTACTTGTCCTGTGCAGAATGATAAAAGAAAAAAGAAAAAAAAATCGCTAGTTGTTCAAGCTCGACTTGAAAATTTAATGATCTACGAAATGTGTTTAAGTTTGACTTAATTAATATTTGGATTGATATCAAATAAGTTTTAAACGAGACAGTTTCAAACCGAGCTCAAGTGAGTTTGTTTTCCACACAATCCTATAGTGCATATGAGTTAATTGAGTGAGTTCAAGCCAAGCTCGAAAAATTAACAAGCTTCAAAATATGTTTAAGCTTAACTTTCTGTTTACATAACGATCCAATCTTCAATGAATTTTTCGTGTGCCGAACATGAGTTAAACTCAAGTAACTTGGTTCATTTTAGGCCCTGGGATAATGGAGAGTCTAATGGCTTAAGATAGGAAACATGTCAAAATCGCATATGTTGGGCCTATAGAGACATTAAAACACAGAGATAAAAGAGAAGAAACAGAGCTAAAATTGTTGAATAGCAGTACATTAATATGCATTATTGTTGAGCTTTTTTATTACACCTGATTAGAGTTCTCTCTTTACAGAACCTCAAATCATTGAAATAATTTCATCATCTACCATATAAGCAGAAGGAAAACCCAAACAAGACCTAAACCAAAACTAACACAGCAGCACTTCACTCTAGCATTCTGCATCATTGCTAAAGCTACTGCTTTTTATTACATCTGACAAGAGTTTTTCTTGACAGAATCATTAAATTGCTTCACTTGCACCCATTATAAGGGCAGGAGCAAACAAACACACCCTACCAAAACCTAAAATAAAATGCTACTACCACACCACCTCCTTCTCACACATGCAATGTGGATGGAGAGAGATGGGCTTTTGTTTCACTTCTTCCTTTCATTGATTCCAAGTGTGTTCTTCACACCATCAATAGCACCCTGAGCCATGTGAATCACTTGCTCTCCAGTCTGCAAGAAAATAAAAAGTTGCACTGTAAAGCTTCTAATCAGAGCATAATCAACATATATATCATAGTTTCATATTGAACCCATATGTAGAAGGTAGCTAATCCACAGTCTAAAAGGCTATATATCCACAGTCTTCCTCTCACGTGACTAAATCTCATTTGTTGACAGACGGAGGATTTGGCAATGTTTTACCCTTTGTTTTGGATAATGCTATACAAACATAAAAGTTATACATAATTCATTACCAGAATAATGTGATTAGATTAGATTCATTCACTTTAAAACAAAACACTTATCATGATGACTTATAATTACAATAACACTCCTACCATATTATTTTGATGAGATTTTTTGTATAAATTTTTTAGGAGAAATAGCATTTTTGTTTTGTTTTTTTTGATTCATGGTTTAACTATCTTTCATATAATATAGATATATATATATATATATATATAGATATAGATATAGATATTGAGGTGTTGGTGGGGCCAGAAGTTGGAACCTGCTGGAGGAATCCGGCAGCCTGCTCCTTCCCATGCTGAGCAGACTCCGGGCAGTCTGAGTTCTTCTCAATGGTCCTGTTTGCTGTATTTTGGGCTGACTCCAGCCAGTCCTCAGTCTTGGCCTGCATGCCCAACAAAACACAGTAATAATCTCAGTAACGCAAGGGTTAAAACGTAAAACACCACTCTAATGTGTGAAACATTACCTTAGCCTGACCATGGGCTTCGCCTGCATTCCATTGGGCACTCGCCATCTTTCTTTGAAAAAAGTTACAAATAAAATGGTAGACTCTGCAAAAGTTCTTTGATCTGATTGATGAATTGCTTGTGAACCTGGACGTATAGATATATGTATATATATAGTTTCTCTGGGGTCTATATATAGAGGAGTGAATAGTGGACATGAGAGGTTCCTGTGTGGACACCAATGGAATGAAGGGGTGGCATTTAGCAGCGCTTATATTACTGCCTTTTGACCTGGGTTTGGGGCCACTCAATGGTCTGCGGTTGTGGCCTTTTGCGAAGGGTGCGCATCTTCATGCATTATATACATGAAAATGCTTTTTTTTTTTTTAAATTGTACAAAAATTTCACTTGAATTATGGTACAATGACATTTTTATAAGTTTTGTTCTCAAAGGAACGATTTTCATTCAGCTACGTTATTTTAGTGGTAAATTTTATACAATTCTCTATAGTATTACCCTATAGTATTGCACAGTATACTGTCATTTTAACTAAGGCTTATTACTTTTAGTGGGTCTTAGGACCCGTTTGGTTGGATTTTTTTTAATTTTTTTGGTTTATAAGCAAAATAGTCAATATTTTGAAGCTTTTTTGCTTTTTTTATTTTATTTTCTACTTATCTTATCTTGTTAAAAGCAAAAAAAAAAAAAAAACTAAAAAAATATAGTTTTTTTTACTTATAAGCCAAAAAATAAAAATAAAAAAAGCTTAAAAAAGTTATACCAAACCGGCCCTTAGCTGAGGCGGCATGGTTAGGTAGTAAGTGTTCATACATGTGTCTACCGCTAGCATTTCCCTACTAAAAATGGTGATATGCCTAAGCATTACTCGTACCCATTGTTTAATAGTGATTAATGCAAAGGGTAATGCTATACAAATAATATAAAAAAATTTATATAGAATTTTCATACTAAATGAGAGCATTTCACTACAAAACAAAAATTCATCGTAGTGACTTTCAATTACAGAACTAACATTTTTCTAATTCAAAATAGATTGCGCCATGCCAGCCATATGTATTTGTGTTCTCCATTTTGAGGCAACTAGATAAAAATTGGATTGCGGCACAAGAGTTTATTATTCATATAGAATTTTTATGTAGAATCCTACCTCAATGATATGGTGAGCGCATTTTTTGTTACATATATATCATAGTTTTATAGTTTTTTTGCTAACAGAATTTTTTGTTACACCCTATTTTATTACTTCAACAAATATCATGTGTTATTTATTTATTTTTTAGAAGTCTCTATATTTATAAAAAAATTAATTTGTTGAAGTAATAAAATACATGTCTCAATTTAATAAGAATAAGAACGAAAAGATGAGACTACACAATTTTATAGGACCTTTTTTTTCTTTCTATTCTTGAGTGACTTATCAAACAAATGAATCAACTAGAAATAAAAAATAAAAATATGACGTGGATTAAAAACAAGCTCATCAGATGGAGTCTTGCCTCTGTAAAATAGTACCTACAATCACAGGTATAACATACTTACTGGATTTTTTTCCCCATGTGTAGTACCCTAAGGAACGCATATTTAACAATTATAGTTCCACAAAGTCTAGCTTCATTTGATTAATAATTTAATAGATTATAGCCAACCAAAACGCATTTTCGATCATATTTAGAAATAATTTCGATACTGGTTGTATAATTTTTTATAAAAGCTATACAAAAATATTGAACCAATGTGATTGAATAAGTGCTTTTTATTTTAGAACAAAATACATATAAATATAAATTTTAATTACATAATTGTCATTGCTATATCATTTTGAAAGAATTTTTTGTATAATTTTTTGCAAATCTCTGAAAGTTTACTCACTAGAGACAAATTCGAAGAACTGCTTGATCTACGTTCTCCCACGTCACTAAAAAAAAAAAAGAGCAAAGAATGATGTACGGCATTGTTTGGTGTTTATTTTGGGCAATGTCAGTACAAATCTAATATCAGAAGATCCAGTCCAATTGTTTGCTACCGTATGTAGAAAATAATTAGAAGCACATAAATATAGATTATATATCCTTCATGTAGGTGCTTCATGTAGGATTATATATCCTTCATGTAGGTGCAATAAAAGCTTGTTTGAGGTCGATTCTGTATGTAAATAAACTAATTATGAACATATTTTAAAGTTATTTAATTTTTATACACTTTTAAGATTATACAAAATGAAAAAAAAAAAAAAAAAACATTACTTGACTTGATTGAAACTAATTTGAAATCAACTCAAAATTTTAATAACCAAACTTAAACATATATTGGAACTTATTAAACTTTCAAGTCAAACTCGGAAGAACACCTGCTTGATTCAACTTTGCGGCTCTAATTTGGGGCAGCATTTTTCTTTTTTTAAAGCTCTCCCAGTGGGGAACTTAATCAGTCCATACAAGGACCTACTGAGTCATCAACCCTTGCATCTATTTGATGCATCATCACATGGCCGTCGTGTAACTCCTCGAGAATCATGTCATTCGCCTGTCACGTGTTGCCACCAGAGTCATAAATACTCGAAGTAAGCTTATGGCTCGCCCCTATCTCTAAAGGGTCTTGGTGCTAGAGCATTCGGGAGGTGGCAAACATCACTATCATCTATGACTAACTGGGTAGATCTTGCATAAGAACTTTCATTGATGAAAAAGAACTTTTTTTTAAGGATTGTTTGGCTCATGCCACATATAATTGGAAAATGAAGGAAGCAACTGGAAAAGGAGTGAAAAAGTGAGCAAGACAACTCAAAAGATCAAGGACCACCAAGTGCCCATTCTGTAAAACTACGTAGTGTATAGCGTTAATAGTCATGTGAACTCCCTCTATGATTACTGCCGTTGAGAAAAATCCCAACCCCACAAAATTATTCCAACCACAAAATTGTTCATTTATACTGCAAAAATCATCACCCATCCCCAAACCAAATATATATATATATATGTATATGTATATCTTCAAATCACAATAATACCATCAACCATCAATTACTAGAATGTCCACTGCACCAAGATAAGGTAAATTGCTCGCAGAAGGCAGATTTGCCAAATCTGTTTTATTTTTTTGTGTTCAACAAATGGAATTATGGAACAAATCATCCAAACCAGCAATTCAAGTGACCACAAGGAAGAGACAGCGCCTTCTCATTCTTCACCAAAAGTTGTCTATTCTACTCTGTTAATCTACTGTGACTGTAGGAATTAGGAGGAGACACCTTGCTATGACAAATCCATCCAAACAAAGTAAAATTTCAATTGTAATCCTTCCATGAATCACACGAGGGAAACGGGATCAATCTAATGGTAATGTCCCCAGACTAGTTCATGTGAAATAAAATCTCAACAGGAACATGAAACCACACAAATTCCATCATAGGACTAACATTACGCATTTTCCACCTCGAATGAACACCAAAAAAATTTCAGGGGGAAGAGAAAATATTCTTTATATAAATTTATGGAATTGTAATCCTTGTTTCCCCCAAAGTTGCACATTTAAGAACATAAAAGCTGTAAAAGAAGTTCATGGACCTAACTATAAATATAACATTATAGTAATCCTTGTATGGATAACTGACTTATACGAGTTCATAAACAACTTAACCTAAAACTGCTGTGCTAGTGCATGAGAGCAACAGCTGCTTCCTGCACCGATGGCTGAGTCACATGCACAAAATGCTCTGCCTCCCGCTCCACCTGCTCCCAACACTGGTTGGCATCCTTTCCTTCCTTCATCTTCTTCACGAATGCCACAAACCGTCTCCAGTTATCTGGCTGGAACAAGTCTGGGTTCATCCTCAAGTAAGTGAATGCACACATCTCTCTATCTTCTCCAGAATCACCACCAATGTTCAAAGACGATGCTTGTAAAATCTGTTCATGTGCAAATTCATCATATCGCGGCAAAGCATTTTCCCCAGCGAGTGGAACTTGAGCTTCCCGAGTGGCTAAAGCTACTTGCCTAACGAGCTTCTCGGGTGCACACTGAGCATCCTTTGGCTGCTCATGATCTCGCATCTCAATACACGTGAAGTTGAATATGGCACCATGGCGTGCCAACATCTTGGCAATGGGAAGATACCCATCTCGGAAACGGGTGTTGTAATACCCTGCTGTAAGCTCAGGGGCATGGGACCGAGTCCCGTAATGCCAGTGAATGCCTGCAATCTTGACTGAGATTTTGACGCCCATATTCTCAAATATGGCCTTGGTGGATGATAATATTCTCTCTCCATGGTCCAGAAGCATCTGAGAATACCAAGTGAGGAAGAATTCACCATAGTGACCATTCCAGCCACCACCTTCCTTCCTGAAAAAGTTGGTGTCTTCTGGCCAGTTGTTATAGCTCCCAGCATCTGTTGGGCCTGTGCTTCCCCATTCTGCCTTACCAGCAGCTTCTGCTGCAGCTTTTAAGTGACTAAGCATGTACTGCAGTAAGCCACCAAAATTGTACAAGATCAGGGAATGACAAGCTAGGTTTTGTCATAATGAAAGATGAGAAAGAAAGCTAAGAACGAAAGAGGAGAAGAAAGAAGAGGGTGTATAGTGCTTACCTTGTCATAACACTGAAAGGCTCCAATTCCTGGAAACTTCCATGTTCCATTTTGCTCTGGGTATGATGGGTAACGGAGTTCACCTGCTGGACCCATTCCAACTTGGATTTCCTAAATAAAACCGATTTTAAATAGAGAAGTGATCCAAAAATTTTCAGAAGAGATTTCATGCTTAAATGATACACCAGCACATGCTCCACTAGCCTTTTGGTTTTCAATTTCAAATGCACATGTGGTTTAGCATTTGCAATCTTCCATTCCCCAAACATGCAAAACTAACAATTGCCAGGTAAACGGATGCTAAGCCTTGGTTCACGTGGTACATCGTACCAACCTCCAATCAGAAAGCATAAAATAATAAACCATCTAGTTACACCCGAGTAGAAAAAATAAGATTCAAGTGATTACCACAATGGTGTCCCCTAGAAGATGATCAAATCTCTCTCTAAAAGCACGCATGAAGTCAGCATAACACTGGATGGGTGTACGTCCCTTGAGGACTGGAAGAGTATCACAGCCAAGCGATAAATATTCATAATTTCTCCGTCCCCATTGATCTGTGTAGGCAAGGTCAGGGTCTTTCTCAATCTCTTCCACAACCCACTTTGGCAGAGGGATCCTGTACATAAAATCCAGGGTAATCAATGTTGGAAAAATTAAACAAAATCCCACCAAGTCCAGCACATTGGTAGGATGGTAGGAATTTTTTATAGGTCATGTTTATGGACTATGTATATATTGGCAATCTATGAAGCCGGAATTACTTCACTTATTGAATCAATTTCCTTGATAACAGGATACTAAACAACCATAAGCAAAGGGCGACCTAAGGTAAGTTAGGTAATTCCACGAATCACCTCAATACCCATTTATTCCTCCCCCCCCCCCGGGCCGGGCGGCGGCCGCCGGGGATGAATTGAATTACACCATACACCTTTGCACTAAATCAAGATGATCAACTCCACAAATAAAATGTAACTTAAAAAATAATGGAATGGATTCTTAAAATGCTAAGGTATGTGCTTAGATCTTTGGGTCATAACAGCCATCCGTTAACAAGTTCTCTAAAAACTCTAATTTGGATTATTAGACATTATCATAGGTGATCACCCATCCCAATGCCCTTGATTGAAACATTACTAGATGTTTTGTTAAGTTATCATAGATGCACATAACAACAGATTTTTGTCCCTTCCCATAACCAAAATTCATTGGATTCCCAAACTCCAGAGTTTGTGATCTAGCAAAAATTTAACTTCTAAGTTCTAATCAATAAATCATAGCCTTGGAACTGGTGAAGCCCTCTGCAATATATATGCCCCAATCTCAATGGGTTCCTCGGACTATATTGGTAACTCTTGAGAGTTCAGAGTCCAGACACCAATATAAGTGGTAGCTAAAAACAGTTACCATCTAATACTCCATCAAAAGGTGCGAATCAAATTATCTTACCAATGGGATGTTTAGCAAAGCATCACAATTGAGAATAACAGATGGGAACGATTTTAAACTATCTAATTCCAAATTTCCAACAGTCTACGTTATTATCCTCTTTATTTTTTTTATTCTATTTCTTAGACAGGAGGGTAATAACTTCAATTATGGGTGCTGCAGCTCAACATCTTTGTGTCATACCTTATCTTTATCTTTTATTTTAAGCCACAAATATAATTTTTCACCCTCTCCAGACCTTGTCACTTTCTTTCCAAACGTATAAAAACTGCCAAACAAACTTTCCTCTAGACTTTTCACCTAACAGATCTAAAGCTCACGTGAAAAGATGACCGACTGAGAGCAAATAAATGACAAATAGGAAACAGTTAGAAAGGCGTAAGATAAAGCAAGGGAAGCTAATGTACGCACGTGCAAGAGTCACCGACGTTTCCGCCACATTGATGGAAGGACATGACCGCCTGGACCTTCAGGCCGTGCTTCCTCGCCATCTCCATAAGCTCCACGTAACCTCCCCAGTTGTACTCCCCCGGCGCGTCTCTCTCAACCAGCCCCCACCACACGTCCATCATCACCCCCTCCACCCCGGCGCTCTTCAGGGCCTGCAGGCTAGCGTTCATCGCCTTCCTCCGGTTCAACGTGTTCCCCATCGTCACGCTGTCCAGTGGCATCATCACGTAAACCGGCACCCCCTTGTCCTTAACCAGCGCACCCTCCTTGTACTCCCTCACCACCTCCTCCGCCGGCGGCGGCTCCATCAGCGCCTGGCACGCCACCGAGAGATCCGGCCGCATTCCGCCGATCCTCGGGCTCAGCGGCGGCGACGGCGAGATCCGTTCAATCTCCGCCGCCCCCTGCTTCCTCGACACGCACCGGAGGCTCGTCGCCGGCGACCTCCACACCGCCGACGCACTTACGGTCGCCGACACCGGCTCGCCTGAAGCGCTCCCTGAATCAGCCGCTATCGGCGTCCCCGACAGAGCTCCGATCTGCTGTGGCAAACTCATTGCCATGTCCGAACAATCAAATCAACCAGAACTCAAATGCAATATAGAGAAAGAAAGAGACGACAGATTTGGAACTGTATATATGTATATGTAGAGAGAGAGAGAGTAGTTCGGCCTTGCACTGTGTTGTGAATTAGAGCGGAAGTGCTTGAATTCGAAGACGATGGAACGTGAGAGGCGATGAGACCTGTGTATATATAGGCTTTAGGTGCGGATAACATCAAATCATCTGTATTCACGCCACGTGTTTACTTTACACGTGTCTGACTAATAGCGACTGGGGAAGCAACGGCTGGGATAACTCCCATCACGTGACGATGGACGGTGAGATTGCCGCAGCGCGTGAAGGTTCCAGTGAGAACGAGTTGACGAAAGAGATATGGAGAGCAAATGGGGTGGGGAAACGTGGTGGAAAGCAAGTGGTCACGTGTCCCGCCCTTTCCGTTTAAGACAATTTTGTAAGGCGGCTTTGACGTCCACGAAAGCCAGAGAAACTAATGGGGTATTCGGATGTGACAATTTTTTTTAAATTGTGTCTGATTAAATTTTAAAATAAGTTAAACTCATAATTTATAATTTTTTTAAGAAATAATTCAAACGCCGCTAATCGACAGACGCGAGGCCGGTTGTGAATGTCCTTGGATGGAGAATTTATTCAACGCTGCTACAGTACTTTATGTCCAGTGGCCCTCTAAGGGCATTTTCAACCCAAAAGTTTTAAATTTATCTTTATTTTGGTATCTTCTTCACATTTGAAATTCATGAGTCTCACATTTTTATATTGTTCCTCTAATCGACCCAACTTTTATTTCACTATTTATTCTTCAAATCACTATTCTTTTATATAAAAAAGTCAAAAATTACATATTGTGCTATCCTTTTATTCAAAATATAATTATTTATTATCATATTTTAATTTAAATTGAAATTATTTAACAAATATTTAATTAAAATTAAATTATTTTTAAAAATTTAAATTAAATGATCTACCTATGGAATTACAAATTAAATTACATTAAAAAATTTAAAAAAACAAAAACCCCCATTGCAAACTAATGAAATACATGTAACACAAATTAAAATACAATAAGTAACTAATTAAAACACATAAAATGAGACTTAAAAAATTAAAATTGTATTGATTGAGCATTTATGGGAAAGATATATGCTTGTTTCATATGACGCTTCTCTAAGCATTAGTGAATGATCGAGAAAGTTCATTTTTACGTAATCTTTTTGTTATTATTCTAGTTAAAATTATTTTCTCTTTTTAATGGATGTTGAAATTTTAATTGTTATTGGAAGGTGGAAGAAATGGGTTGATTAATTTTTAAATTTGCAAAAAAAAAAAAAAACAAAGTGAAAAGGTAGAGTAGTAAGATAAAAAAAGAATTTATTGATTCCATGGATTAAAATAATTTTAGTATAAATAAATAATCAGTAAAATAAAAAAAAATTAATTTCATATATAAATAATAATTTAAGATTAATAAAAGCAAGTATAATATAAATAATTGATTTATTTCACATATAAAAAAAAAATCTCAAATTAAATAAATATTTAACAAAGTAAAAAAAATTAATGAATTAATTGAAAGTTTAAATTAAATATTTATTAAAATATTATTTAAATAATAAATAATGTATTATTTAGACTTAAAACAATGATTAGTACAAAGGTCTCACATAATTAGTGTTTTGGTCCCACATGAATAGTGAAATGAAGGGGGCTTCAAATATTTTGGAGAACTTTCAAATTTGAAAGCCCCATATGAAGGCCACTTTCATTTCTTCAAATTTTTTAAGAAATGAAGGTGAGTTAGAGGGCAAAATTTACAACCCATCTTTAAATTTAAAGATTTGAAGGTGAGTTGGAGATGCTTTAACTGCAAACTGGGATATTTGAAACCAACCGCAATGACTACAACAAGAATGGCTTAGTGTTTTAAAAGTATTGAATAATTTTTTTTGACATGTAAAATAAATAGGTAGATAAATTACTTTATGTATGATGGGTAACTCTTTCAAGTGAGAGTTTTGGACGGTTTTGATATACATTTTGAGTTTGACTCTTTGTCGTCATATAATGGAAAAGCATTATATGTGCACCTTGTCTTGACTTTGTGTGTAGTTCACGTTACCACAAAAAACAAAAAAATTAGATAAACTATTTCACACACTTAAAAATATTATCCCTTAACATTCTACATCAATCTATGTTAGACCTGACAGCACTTATGTCGAAATATTAACTTTTTTTTTTACATGCTTTAAGTACTGAAAAGTAAATTTAACCCCAACAAAAAACTATAAAATTCAAATCCAATTCTTGAGCCTAGAAGTTCGAATCTTATCCATTAAGCTAACCGCTCATTGAATTAAATAATTTTTTAGTTGAATGGTGGATTGTGCCCCGTTTAGGATAAATTAAGGTTAAATTTTTAATAATATTTTTAATAAAATAAATAAATGACAAATTGACACTAGTACCCAAAATTTTCGTACTACGAACTTTTTTCTAGCGAAGTAGACACGGAGTATAATATCATAAAAAAAGATCGGACCTTCAAAATATATTGGCTACTTATTTATTAGATTTATTTTTTTTTCACAAGGAGTTGTGGTCTTTTTAAGTTTTAACCCTTTAGGGTCAGTTTGAAAGAGAATTGTGCTACTTACAATCGCCCTTACTAAAATGATAAGTAACACATCAACATGGTCGTACTAACATTTGGTGAGCCCATGTTAATGTACTATTCCTCTCTCGGTCGGAATCTGTCCAACAAGCATAATTCTGAATAGCATTTCTCTTTGAAATGCTATTTAGTTCATCTCTAATCCATGAAGGGCTTGTCTTCGACTGGGCACCTAATTGAAGAAGATGCAGCTACAGCCTTTTGTAGCTTGTTTACAAAAGACATGTCTTTTTTAAACTCTATTCTCAGTCGAACGTGACTTTTAACTTATTATCTAAAAACAAGTAAAGCGTGGGTTAGAAACATACTTTCTAGTTTAACGTCTACATTCATAGCTTGTTCTTTTTTTGATTGGGCTACCTCTAAAATGTTGCGTTCCATACAATTCGTAGTTATTTCATCTGCTAGACATTGCCACAGATTAAACTAAGCAGGTGGATTGGGTCACCATGCTTTTAAGTTTTTAGTTTTATTTTTCCTTCTTGTCAGTTTTTTGTGTTCTAAAAATAGGTGTCAAAAATAATTAAAAAAAAAACCCTAGCCTCCATGGGTAGTTTGACTCGTATCAGTCCCGATTCGATTTGTTTTCCTCTTAAAACGGTAAAATTGTTTAATTTGGTTTTGGATCTCGAGTTTACAATTTTTTACATCCGAACCGATTCGAAAATCAACCGATTTGTTACAAAATTCTGTTTTATATTGTACCTTTTTTTTTTTTTTGGTCAGAATCATGTATTGTAGTGGTTAAGCATGACTTTTTATATTTATTTTGTATGTTATTGTTTTAATCTTCGGGTAATCAAGAACTCAAAATTGAGTCTATTAAGTGAATAAATCTAATTTTATACAAAAGTAATATCAATTTGTAGTAAAATGCATAAACTTTTAAAGAACAAGTACCACATGCTACAGTTCAATATTTTTACTGATAAATTCATACTACTAGCCACTGCACTTTTTTCCAAAATAAGGGACCTAAACCAACCTGATATTTAGCTGAATCATGGAATCGACTTGAATCGAACTAAACTGACTTTATTAGTTTTTGAGTAAAAAATTTCAGACCTGATCAAGATCGATTCGGTTCTTAATTTATCATGTACTTGAATCAACCCGACCCATACACACTTCTAATTCTAAAACATATTGGAGGAGGGTCATAGGTCACCCCGACTTGAACCTACCGACACAATTATATTGTCAAACATCCTATATACGTCTATTATATTTTCCTAATACAAAAGTACACTTAGTATATATAAGTAAAAGTTAAAACTTGGATATTATTATTTTTTGGCGATTTAGTTTATTTTCTTCATTTATATATGACGTGATTATGTTTGTATAATTTGTATTTCTTTTAAAGGATTTATGTAAGTTTAACACACCCTAACATGTTCAACTTGAATCTAACTACCTTTGGTGGAACAGGGGCAGAGATTGAGACGGGTGGGCATTCAACTTGTTGTGAGTTTATGGTAAGGTACATCAATTTTTTTTATTAAGAGCGGGATAGATTTGAATTTGTGCTAGTTTTATAGAGTGAAATATTAGTCTAAATCTCTTGAAATTGTAAGGTATTTCCTATTTAGTCTTTAGAAGTGAAAAGATACCCATCCAAGTTCACTTCATGAAAGGATGATGCCTGATGGAAACATCTATCGGCAAATTCACAACAAACCTGCATGAAAATAATTAGGTCATGCTTAATTAGTTCAATTATTTAATTTTCTTTTGATTTTGGATCATTGAGTGAAGTAATTAATGAACCCATTTTGACTTCAATATGTGCGTTATGCTCAATCCTCTAGATTTCTTTTCAACTTCCCGATTGTGGAATTAAATCCGATAAGTATTTCATGCTCAGTCCCATCCTCTAGATTCCATAATCTGTCAATTGTAACAATATAGCCATTTGTAGGACAACACATGCAAAAGCGATAATGGATTCACGGCATACATTTTTCGGAACTTTATTCAAATGCTAGTTCGGAAAACTCAAGAGCAAGATGCTTCACGCACTCTGACATGTCTTCTTCAGTGATGAAAAAGAATATACTAACATTTAGATGTATTTTCTTGAGAGAAAGTTTAGCGTCAGTTGCGACTGTGCTGATACTAGATAGATCAAGTGGGACTTACCATCTAATGGTGGGCCCATGTTGAGTTGTCTAGCGTCAACTGACAACTGTTGCATAGCCACAAATGGTGGATTCTACGTGAGTTGTCCAGCATCAATTGACGATTGTTACACAGTCGCGATTGATGTTAGAATTCCTCATTTTGAACTAGTCTTAGTATAAGAAACAATGTTTATTGGGATATATATTTGGAATGTGCTATACACAGTCGCGTCTATTTGGCATGCGCGGACTAATTAGCAACACATCAGTATGTCCCTACTGACTGATGAGCAACACATCAGTATGATCTCAAAACAGCATATGGTGTGTTCATATTGATGTGTTACAATCAGTTGGCGCCTGCTCAACAGACATGACTGTGATTAGCATTACTCTATATTTAGGTCTAATTTAGAATTCATTTATTTTTATCCCAAATCTAAGAGTTCGTGCACCTAATCTGTAATCGTTTGTCGGTAGTGGATAATATGATATATAAGAATTAATTACAAAAAGCACCTCTTCAAAAAAAAAAAATTGAATAACATTTTTAATGTGTAGCACACAAATTTGGAAACCACAATTAAGAATAAATTTTTATTCCCTGTACACACGTTAATTAAAAGAAACAAGTTTATTACGAATGATCGTTCATTATTCAACCCTTGACCTCCTAGCTTCATGAATTCAAGTTTTTTTCTAAGAAGACATTAGTGATGCAAGGACAAGAAACAAAATGTGTAAAACATGATTCGTGCCTAGTTCATGCAAAAAAAATGACAAACTAAGACCTTAGGAGTGTTTGGATTGTATTTTAAAAAAATCATAAGTCAAAAATAAATAAATTCTAAAATGTTTTTTTTTAAATGTCTTTTCAAAACTTAAGTTAGCTCTAAAAGTTAATTTTTTAAGCTGGAAGCTAAATACGGTTTAAAAGAGTCATAAGTTTAAACTATAAGTAATTAAAAAAGACACATTCAAACAGCTCAATTACATAAATTATTATAAGATATAAGACTAATTTTTCCTAATACGATATTAGTTTAATCTAGAAACCCATCCAATCACATACCAATCCAAACCACAAGTGGTATGGACCAAAACAAAGTTCCCTATGTAGCAAATAGTTAATTACCGTAAAATGAGAACTAAGCACCAAATACTTCGGTTGTTGGAGGGTCTGAAAAGTATTAATTGTACACAAGCCTTGCTCTCTCGTGAGTAAAGCTATAAATGAGTTAGAGTTGCGTTGAGTTGAGTAATGAATTGTTAAAGCTTGACTTGAAAATTTTTTAAGCTTCAAAATATTTTTAAATTTGATTGATTTATTTTTCAAGTTAATCTTAAATGAATTTTAACCAAACCAAGTTCAACTAACTTTATTTTTTTTTAAGTATATACAAGTTTATTGAACCAATATTAAAAAAATTAACAAGTTTCAAATTATATTCAAAATCAATTTATTTATAGAGCGACTGGATATCAAGTTAACTTTTAACAAATCAAACATGAGTTAAATTGAAGTGACTTAATTTGTTGGAAAGTTTGTTTGTACATTTTTAACAATGTTATGTCAAAATAAAACAATTTTGGAGTTCATGCCTAAATAAGAGTTATTATAAAACTTATTTTTTAATTTCAAATTATTTTAAACTTAATTACTAAATTCAACTAGCATGAGAAATTATGTTTTAAAAACACAACTTCATGATAATTCAAGACAAAATTAAAATTTTAAAAGTTATGCAATCAAAACAAGACTCTAAGAAAACACAACTTCTAAGATAACTTGATTTTGATAAATAAAGTTTAAAACAACTCGGATCCAGAAAATAACTATAAAAATAACCCTAGTTTTTGTAATAAACTCGACAATTGATTGACAAATTCATTGTCTTCTTCGTCCTTTTTTTTTTTTTTTTTTTGGTTTATTTTCTTCCCATTTTACCCTTCTTTCTCTTTCTGTGGATAGATCTGTGGACACAGAGCCTTCAAATTATACTAATTCATTATACCATTGATGCATAATAAGCCGATCATGGCCGCCTCTGCTTTAATCTAAAAGTTATCCCGGAAAAATTTCATTTTCTCGGGAGTACTAATCATACAGAATGCCGGAAGATAACGGAGCATGAGATTGAGATTTTCTCGGGAAAATGATGAGGCCTTCGTTCCCGGGGGATGATGCGAACGCTCCATCAACCTCGAGTTCGCAGCCCCGCATTCCTCAGACTGCCCCAAAACTCCTGAATTCCAAACACAGGTCTGAAAATGAGCCCTAATCTATATTCATTTCTCGTATATAGTCCTCTGATTTCGTTGCAGTTGATTTTTTTGTAAATACATACTGGGTGAAGATCTGTAATTGTATGAGTTCTAATGATGTCATTTCGATTTTAATCCCATTTTTTGAGGTTTCAATATTTTGGATGATTTTATATGTAATTCAACTGGGAATTGATGATTGATCAGAGGTTTTGAATCTAGCTTGCACGATAGAGGTATTTGATATGAGTCAAATGGTGTTATGTCATTCCTGACAATTTATTAAGTAGAAGTTGAGTTCTTGAATTGGCATTTGATTCTTAAATTAGTGTTGTTTGATTAAAGTGAAAGTAGAAATAAATCAATAAAGACTATGCAAACTTGTTTGCTTCTTTGAGGGTATGTAGTTACGAATTTATTGTTGCCATGAATATTAGAATTTGAACAGTTTGAGTTTGTTTATTGTCATGCTTGTAAAATTTATGCTTGCTCACTTTGGATTCTTAGAAGTCATCTGGGTCATTATTGATCTTCTCAACATTCTTTTTGTACTTATTAAAAAATGAGAATTGACATTTTCAACAGAAAAATTTGAAGACTTCAACTCGTAACTTATGCATCTTATTGTGGGGTTTAATGGGTGTATTCAATTTATGGAACATGATATCTTTGTATCTATATGGCATGGCATTTCAAAGTCTCTGTTATTTGCGTGTATCTCGTTATACCTCATCTCATTTAGTTTGGTTTTACATGTACGGCAGCGGTAGCAATGTCTTTCGACTGTTAGTGCGGAGAGAGGTATCGCCTCAAGTGAAACGTTCTTTGAAAAAGTTATGGGGACATGCTTCTACGAGGCGTATTGATTCCTTTGAGTTAAAATGTGAAGCAGCAAGAGATGCGAGACATGGTCTTGTTTCATGGTAATTAGTTACTTTCGTGCAATTGTCTCCATGCTTGTTTGATCACGTGTGTTTGTAGGCTCTTGCACTTTTCACATGGTAGGATAAGAACCATAAGATTATTGGCTTTGGATATTCATCAGTATATAAGCTACTATGAATCTCTTTGTTTGTTTTGAAATTATTTGTCATTGTACCAGGGTGGAGGCTGAGTCATTGCGGCATTTGTCAGCAAAGTATTGCCCACTGTTGCCTCCTCCTAGGTCAACTATTGCAGCAGCTTTCAGTCCTGATGGAAAAACACTTGCGTCGACACAGTATGTAGCGGTTCCCTTGTCTTATTTATTGACATCAAGGATTGAAATCAGACTTAGTTAGACTTATGTTGAGTTAATTTATGCGAAGAATGTCTTAGTTTCTGAAACAGCATTTGGTTTCTGTGAATGCAGTGGGGACCATACAGTAAAAATAATCAATTACCAAACAGGAAGATGCTTAAAGGTGTTGAGTGGTCATCGGAGAACACCCTGGGTGGTAAGCCTCAGTTCTGAAACTGTGCAGCTCTTCCCTTTCAGATCACTTGTTCATTTTGAATAACTTCAGCTTAACTAAACCTGCCATAGGTAGATATTTTGTAGCCATGATATGGAAGTTAAGGTTCTATAGAAGAATTCTCATTGGAACAGCCTTCACCCCAAGCATAAAACCCCCCAAAGTAAGAAAATGGATGAAGAATATTTTACTATTAATGAAGCACTATGTTGGTGTGTCTAGAATTTGTACCACGTTGATACATACTTCAATAAAAGGACCTATAAATGGCTTTGAATTTAGTCGAACAACCTTCTCTTTCTGCCTGCTTTCTTATGATATAAACATAGATAGTTGATGGTCATAATTTTGCACTTATAAAAAAAAAAAAAGGTCATAAATATGGCGCCTATTTAGATGAATTTAATTTCGCACGTAATAAGCTAGTTTGATGCGTTTAAGTTTGCATGTAGCATATACAAGAATATCACTCAACATCTAAATGGGTGGGTAGCTGAGTTGGTGTGAAAGTTTGGGATTGATACAAGGGTCTAGGTTGAACTTGTAATCAGCACTAGCCCAATATATGGGATATTGGGATGTGTGATGGGGTTACTAAGCCCTGTTCTGCTCCAAAAATATATTGGTTAGAGTGGCATACTTCCCCAGAAAAATGGCATTGGACGTTGTATCTGTCATTATGGTCCTGTATGAGCTGTTCCAATTTGTTATAGAACTTTGGCAGCTATTATGGACTGCCACGACCTGTTATAGCTTGTAATTTTAACAATCACCTTTGAACTTTATTGCCTTAAAACTTTATTGCATTCTCCTGATTATTAAAAGATCAAAATACGGAGTTATGGGTCGTATCACATGCTTAAAGAAATCCAAACATTGCATTTTTTCACGATTGGAATAATTGAAACATTGCATTTCTTTGTTCGATATTTGACACTGACACCATTTCATGTTCAGGTGCGCTATCATACAATATAGGACATAATTTGTTGTATTTGTGATTTCTTAATTTTAGTTGCAACCTAAGTCTTGACAAGGGTAATGCCAATGGTCAATAGCTTAAAAGTAATTTCTATTAACTCTAGTGTAGAAACCATAATTTGATGTGCATAACAAGTCATTTCTCTATGCATCCTTAATTCACAAGGAACTATAAAAAACATTGAAGTGTGGACAACTTGGGTAGCCCTTGGTACTCTTATACCAAGACTGCTACAGTTGTGTTGAGAAAGGACTAATAAATGGCTTGTTGATACTTTAGCAATATGTATAGTTTTCCTGTTTCTTTTTTTTTTTTTTTTGGGTGTTATGTGTGTGTTGAGCGTTAGTAGGAAAAGCAGGATTTCACTTTAGATAATGTAAGAAGCAGGGAAAAGGACAAGGAAGTGGAAAGTGGTCATAAATTATCAGCCCTTAACATATGGAGATCCATTGGAGCCAATGACAATGATGATATCTAACATTTCATCTGGATCACTGCTTGGAATAGTTCTTAAATTAAGGATTTTATCATGGATCAGAGAAAAGGACAAGGAAGTGGAAAGTGGTAAAAAACTATCAGCCCTTATTGTATCGAGATCCATTGGAGCCGATGACTATGATGATATCTACCATTTCATCTGTGATCACTGCTGGGAATAGTTCTTAAATAACGATTTTATCATAGATCAATATTCTATTTTCTGGGGAATCAAGTCAAATTGTTTATCATAAGGCTTATTTGCAATTTTGAAAATAAATAGTAGGTAAGCAAAATTTAAATGTTACCGTAAACAAGAATGCTAGCTAAGATGCTTAACAACGGTTGCATTGAACAACCCACCCCCCCCGCGAAAGCACCCACCCAACCAAAAAAAAGGTCAGTCGTGAGAACTTCAACCCCCTTGACATATTCTGCGACCCATTTCACACCCTCTAATAAAATGGGTGGAATTGCATGATATTTGTCAAAATCTCAAATTGTGAGATTCTATCACAATTTCCATATGTTTATTTAGATTCCTCACAATGTTAGATTCAGTCAAGCACTTTATATTGAAGCGGTTATGAACCAGATCCAATTGTATGATTCAACGTCTCTGATTGCTTTGATGATAAGCTAGTACGTCAGTCACTTTAATAAGAAAGAAAGCCTCATAGTTCATGAAATTATTGTGCAGGTTTATAGAGATTCTTCCATTCCTTTCAGATGGCACTTGTTCAGCCATTTTTTGAATAACTTCAGCTTAAGATTAGCTAAATCTGGTGTGTAGGTATTTGAATTTCAAACGATTTGTGAGTGATCCATTCCCAAGATCAAATGGGTATTTTATTTATAACAAGAGAAAAAGATTCTTGGGGAGACATTTCATTCGACTTCTTTTTACACAGTTCATATTGTTTTCATGTGTGCATGTGAGGAATTGAGTTACCTCAATCTTGGAACTTCATCCAAAAATGATGGGAAAGAATAATGGATCGGGAAGAAAACCTTGAGGCCAGGTCGAACGACAGAAATCTTGGTCACTCCTACCTCTATCACTAACTGTTCATATATATAATTTTCTTTCCCATGGGAGAAATTTTTTTATTTTCCTTGGTGAGTGGAAATATGTAAATACTCTGATCATTTAATCAATTTCCCCATGGGAGAAATTTTTTTATTTTCCTTGGTGAGTGGAAATATGTAAATACTTCAATTAATGATCTAGGGGAGAATTGGTCGTTCAATCTTGTGAGGAAATTTCAAACGATTGTGAGGATCCATTGGATCAGATTTTATTTATAACAAGAGAAAGAGGGGAAACAATAGAGAAATATGGACTTCAGAGTTTTCAGCCCTGTAGCAAGAACTATATGTCTTATGTGGTGACTGGTAGAAGTATGGCTATTCTTTGAAGGTGAATAAAATTACAAAAATTTGTCCCTTGATATACTCTCTTTGAATGGGATGTTTATATAACTATTTTTGCAAACATGAAGATGGCCATAGATGACAAACTGACAAAGCATTGGGTC